>PVKP010030190.1:0-28116 GCA_004027715.1 Plecturocebus donacophilus
TTTTTTTTTTTTTTTTGAGACGGAGTCATACTCTGTTGCCAGGCCAGAGTGCAGTGGCACGATCTTGGCTCACTGCAATCTCCGCCTCCTGGGTTCAAGTGATTCTCCTCCCTCTGCCTCCTGAGTAGCTGGGACTACAGGCGTGAGCCACCATGCCCAGCTAATTTTTGTATTTTTTAGCAGAGACGGGGTTTCACCGTGTTGGCCAGGATGGTCTCGATCTCTTGACCTCATGATCCACCCACCTCAGCCTTAATTTTTGTATTTTTAGTAGAGATGGAGTTTCACCATGTTGGCCAGGATGGTCTTAACCTCTTGACCTCATGATTCGCCCTCCTCGGCCTCCCAAAGTGCTGGGATTACAGGGGTGCACCAACACGCCTGGCCAGAAGATGTCGCTTTTAAGACAGGAATCAATAAACACTTTCAAAGGAAATCTCCAAGTTTCAGATAGTCACTTGGCCAGTGTGATGTGAAGAAGAGAGTTTTGGAGACAGTGATGGTCTCATATTCTGCTTCCATCACTAGCCATGTGGCCTTGGGGTCAAATCACTTCTGGATATGAGATTCAGTGAAATAATGTATATGAAAATGTTTGGTATGTAGTAGGTTCTTGGTAAGTGCTAGTTTTCCGCCTAAGCATTTTAGTGATGCATTACCCCATCTCCTTTCAGGAATGAACAACTAATCTCCCCAGCCACTGGGCATACCAGCGGCAGGAAGCCCTGCTGTGCTTGGCTGTCAGCTCCTTTGACAGTTACTTCACTGAAGGAAGCCATCTCTCCTGAGGTCACCTCCACTTTCTTCCTCAGGGCATCCAGTAACTAATTGAGACAGTTAGAAAAAACCCAGCCCTATGTCCCAACTCAGGACAATGCTTGAAGGGCCATTCAGCTTCAGAGTGTCCTACAGGGTCTCCCTTGAGACTACATCGTAGCCCAGCTTCTCCCCCTGCCCAGACCAGCTTCCTTCCCATCCTTTCCGTGGTGTTGACCCAAGAGTCTTCCCCAAAAACCTCCTGCATGCTAATCTCCATCTCAGGGTCTGCTTATCCATTTTATTTATCCTGGGGAAATAGACAGTTCTGCTGATTGCACCAGCTGTCAGACTTTCTTTATGTGAGGTATAGTTTTTAATGTGAGAACACACAAAAATTTGGCTGGGTGTGGTGGCCCATGCCTGTAATCCCAGCACTTTGGGAGGCTGAGGCGGGTGGATCACTTGAGGTCAGGAGTTTGAGATCAGCCTGGCCAACATGGTGAAACCCTGTCTCTACCAAAAAATATAAAAATTAGCCAGGTGTGGTGGTACGCACCTGTGATCCCAGCTACTTGGGAGGCTGAGGCAGGAGAATTGCTCAAAACTGGGAGGTGGAGGTTGTAGTGAGTAGAGATCATGCCGCTGCACTCCATCCTGGGTGACAAAGCAAGACTTTGTCTCACAAAAAAAAAAAAAAAAAAAAAGAACACACAAAAATTTAAGCTGATAAGCTTTTAATACTTTGTAGGACCTCTCCTCTTAGGAATAAATGAAACATACTATATTTGCTAGTATAATTATTTCACAAAGTAGAAAAATATGTCAACAAGCAAAATTTAGCCAGGCATAGTGGCTCACATCTGTAATCCCAGCACCTTGGAAGTTCTAGGTGGGTGGGTAGCTTGAGCCCTGGAGTTTGAGACCAGCCTGGGCAACATGGTGAAACCCTGTTTCTACAAAAACATTTAAAAATTAGCCAGACTTGGTGATGTGCACCTGTAGTCCCAGCTACTCAGGAGGCTGACACAGAAGGATAGCTTGAGCCCAGGTCAAGGCTGCAGTGAACCATGATTGCCCCACTGCATTCCAGACAGTGTCAGAGTGAGACCCTGAAAGAAAAAATGCAAAATTTTATTTTTGTTATTATTATTTTTGAGTTGGAGTCTTGCTCTGTCGCCAGACTGGAGTGCAGTGGCCTGATCTCGGCTCACTGCAGTCTCTACCTCCCGTGTTCAAGCAATTCTCCTGCCTGTCACCTGAGTAGCTGGGATTACAGGCGCGCACCACCACACTCAGCTAATTTTTGTATTTTTAGTAGAGACGGGGTTTCACCATGTTGGCCAGGATGGTCTCGATCTCCTGACCTTGTGATCTGCCCTCCTCGGCCTCCCAAAGTGCTGGGATTACAGGCGTGAGCCACCACGCCCAACCCCAAATTTTTATTTTTACTGAAAATTTAATTTCTATAAAACATGACACAGGTTTTTAACATATTTATCGAACATTTTCATTTCTTTTTTTCCTTTTTTTTTTTTTTTGAGATGGAGTCTCCTTCTGTCACCCAGGCTGGAGTGCAGTGGCGTGATCTCAGCTCACTGCAACCTCCACCTTGCAGGTTCAAGCGATTCTCAGGCCTCAGCCTCCCCAGTAGCTGGGACTACAGGCATGTGCCACCACACCTGGCTAATTTTTTGTATTTTTAGTAGAGATGGGGTTTCACTGTGTTGGCCAGGCTGGTCTTGAACTCCTGGCCTTAGGTGATCAGCCTACCTCACCCTCCCAAGTGCTGGGAATACAGGCATGAGTCACTGTGCCAGGTCAAAACATTTTCATTACTTATGGGCTGCTTTTTATTGGTATATATCTTATATAACAAAATTTATACTTTTTTTTCTTTTGAGAGGGAGTCTTGCTCTGTGGCCCAGGCTGGAGTACAGTGGCATGATCTTGGCTCACTGTAACCTCTGTCTCCCCAGTCCCAGTTCAAGCAATTCTCCTACCTCAGCATCCCAAGTAGCTGGGATTACAGGCACGAGCCACCACGCCCAGCTAATTTTTGTATTTTTTAGTAGAGACTGGGTTTCACCATGTTGGCCAGGATAGTCTTGAACTCCTGACCTTGTGATCTGCCCACTTTGGCCTCCCAAAGTGCTGGGATTATAGGCGTGAGCCACCATGCCCAGCCTAAAATTTACACTTTCAAGTGTACAAGGCAGTGGTTTTTAGTATATTCACAGATATGCCCAACTATCGCCACTGATTCCAGAACATTGTACCACGCCCTAAAAGAAATCCTGTACCCATCAGCAGTTACTGCCATTCCTCCCCTCCCTCCCTGGCAACCACTAACCTACTTTTTGTCATTATGGATTTGCCTGCTCTGGACATTTAATATGAATGATGTCATACAACATGTGGATTTTTACGTCTGACTTCTTTCAAGCTTCATCAGTGTTGTAGCCTGTATTATTACTATACCTCTTTTGTATGGTTCAACACTATTCCACTGAATAGACATACCATATTTTGTTTCTCAGTTCTTCCATTAATGAACATTTGGGTTGCTTACGCTTTTGGCTATTATGAAAAATGCTGCTATGAATATTTGTACAGAGGTTTTTGTGAGAGCATGTTTTCAGTTCTGTTGGTTATATATTAAGGAGCAAAATTTTTGGATCATATGGTAACTCTTAATATTTAACATTTAGAGAAACTGTAAAAATGTTTTTCAAAATGGCTCCACCATTTTACATTTTCACTAGCAATGGGTGAGGGATCCATTTTGTCCATACCCTTGGCAACACTTATCATCTGACTTTTATATTTTAGCTATTCTAGTGAGTGTGAAGTGCTATCTCACTGTGGTTTTGATTTGCATTTCCCTAGTGACTAATGATGTTGGACATCTTTTCCTGTGCTTATTGGCCATTTGTATATCTTCTTTGAAGAAAGAACTATTTGTGCTTTTTTGCCTATTTTTAAAATGGGTTGCCTTTTTGTTGTTGAGTTTTAGGAATTCTTTTTTTTTTTGAGACAGAGTCTCACTCTGTCACCCAGGCTGGAGTGCAGTGGGGTGATCTCGGCTGACTGCAACCTCAAACTCCTGAGCTCAAGGGATCATCCTGCCTCAGCTTCCCAAGTAGTTAGAACTACAGGTATACTCCACCATGCCTGGCTCATTTTTTATTTTTTTTGTAGATACAGAGTTTCACTTTGTTGCCCAGGCTGGTCTTGCTGGTCTCAAGTGATTCTCCTGCCTTGACCTCCCAAAGTGCTGGGATTACAGGTGTGAGCCACCCCATCCAGCCACTTCTGAGTTTATCATCTGGTAAGTACAAGAACATTTAGAATAAGACAATTACCATCAAAATTCCTTTGAAATACTGTTCACATTTTGGGTCCAAAGGAAGCCAAGTTGAATAGAATATTGTTGGTAGAATAGAATATTACTGAATGGGTCCCATCTTTTTCTGGCTTCCTTTTCCTTTTTTTTTTTTTTTTTTTTTTTTCATTTCCTTACGTCTTTTTAAAATTGTGGTTAAAAAAAAAATACATAGCAGGGGCCAGGCGTGGTGGCTCATGTCGGTAATTCCAGCACTTTGGGAGGCTAAGGAGGGCGATCACTTGAGGTCAGGAGTTCGAGACCAGCTTGGCCGGCATGGTGAAACCCCATCTCTGCTAAAAATACAAAAAAATTAGCCGAGCATAGTGGCACATGCCTGTAGTTCCAGCTACCTGGGAGGCTGAGGCAGGAGAATCGCTTGAACCGGGAATGCTGAGGTTGCAGTGAGCCGAGATCATATCACTACACTCCAGCCTAGGTAACAGAGCAAGACTCCATTAAAAAAAAAAAAAAAAAAAAAAAACATAGCAGGCGGCTGGGTGTGGTAGCTCACATCTGTAATCCCAGCACTTTGGGAAACGAAGGTAGGAGGATTGCTTGAGCCCTGGAATTTTGAGACCAGCTCAGACAACATAGCAACTCTACAAAAATTAGTTGAGTGTAGGGCTCACCTATAGTCCCAGCTACCTGGGAGGCTGAGGTCAGTGGATCACTTGAGCCCAGGAGGTTGAGGCTATAGTGAGCTGGGATCACGCCACTGCACTCTAGCCTGAGTAACAGAGCAAGACCTGGTCTCTTAAAAAAAAAGAAAAAAAGAAGATGAAAATTTGGATACAGAGACACACAGACATAGCCCCATGTGACGATGGAGGAAGAGATGGATGTTGCTGCAAGCCAAGGAGTGCCAGCAACACCAGAAGCTAGGAGAGGGGCATAGGACAGATCCTCCCTCAGTCTTCAGAAGGAACCAGCCCTGCTGACACCTCTGACTTGGACTTCTAGCCTCAAGAACTGTGAGAGAGGAATTTCATTTTGCTTTAAGTCACAAAGTTTGAGGAATTATGTTACAGCAGCTCTGGTGTTAGAAATAAATTGTGTCTCTCCCAAATTCATCTGTAGAAATCCTAACCCCCAGTATCTCAGAATGTGTCTATAAGTGGAGATGGTGACTTCAAAAAGCTAATTAAGGCCTGATGTGGTGGCTCACACCTGTAATCCAAGCACTTTGGGAGGCTGAGGCCAGTGGATCACCAGGTCAGGAGTTCGAGACCATCCTGGCCAATATGGTAAAACCCCATCTCTACTAAAAAAAAAAAAAATTGGCCAGGCATGGTGGTGCATGCCTATAGTCCCAGCTACTCAGGAGGCTGAGGCAAGCGAATCACTTGAATCCATGAGGTGAAGGTTGCAGTGAGCCGAAATTGTGCCACTGCACTCCAGCCTGGGTGACAGAACACAAGACTCCAGCTCAAAAAACAAACAAACAAAAAAAAAGCTAATTAAGTTTAAATGAGGCTGTTAAAGGGAGCTTTTTTTTTTTTTTTTTTAAGATGGGGTTTCACCATGATGGCCAGGCTGGATTTGAACTCCTGACCTCAGGTGATCCACCCACCTTGGCCTCCCAAAGTGCTAGGATTACAGGCGTGAGCCATCACACTCGATCTAAAGGGAGCTTTTTATAAGAGATTAGGACACAGGAAGACACAGCAGGGATGTGCTTGCACGAGGAGAGACCACTTGAAGACACAGTGAGAAAGTGGCCGTCTTCAAGGCAAGGAGACAGGCATCAGATCAAACCCACCTGGCTGATGTCTTGTCTTTGGACTTCTCGCCTCTGAAATTGTGAGAAAATAAATTTCCGTTGTTTAAGTAGACTGTGGTATTTTGTTATGGCAGCGCTAGCCAACTAATATACCTGGGAGATGAATTTAGATAGGAAAAAAGTACCATTGTTTTCATGATCTTCTAACTGAAATTTGGCATTTCCATCTATTATAAATGTAGGCAGCAAGCCACAGTGGTGTTAACTGTACTGTGACTTTGTCACCAATAGAAATCCAGATATTTTCATATCCCATTGCAGTTATTGCAAGTTTTTGAAATATTATTTCCTATATTAGTTATTAGACTACCACCTGACTTGTTATTTATTTATTTTTTTTGAGATGGAGTTTTGCTCTTGTTGCCCAGGCTGGAATGCAATGGTGCCATCTTGGTTCACTGCAACCTCTGCCTCTCGGGTTCAAGCAATTCTGCTGCCTCAGCCTTGCGAGTAGCTTGGATTACAGGTGTGTGCCCCCATGTCCGGCTAATTTTTGTATTTTAGTAGAGACAGGTTATTGTTCTCTTGGCCAGGCTGGTCTCGAACTCCTGACCTCAGGTGATCCGCCCGCCTTGGCCTCCCAAAGTGCTGGGATTACAGGCATAAGCCACTGTGCCTGGGCTTAACTTGTTATTTAATATGTTACAGAGGCATGTTAATTACTATATCACAGCTGGGTGCGGTGGCTCACTCCTGTAATGCCAGCACTTTGGGAGGCTGAGGTGAGCAAATTGCTTGAGCCCAGGAGTTTGAGACCAGCCTGGACAACATGACGAAACCCTGTCTCTGCAAAAATCACAGAAATTAACCAGGTGTCATGGCACATGCCTGTAGTCTCAGCTACTTGGGAGGCTGAGATGGGAGGATAACCTGAGCCCAGGAGGTTGAGGCTGCAGTGAACCGTGATTGCTCCACTGCACTCCAGCCTAGACAAGAGTGAGATCCTGACTTAAAAAAAAATTTACTATATTACTAATTTAATTATTTTAATATTTTGATATCTATATTTCAATATAATTTGTTTTCTTTGTAATCCTACATATCATATTTTATGCATTAAAAACATTATTGTGGAGGCTGGGCATGGTGGCTCACACCTGTAATTCCAGCACTTTGGGAGGCTAAGGCAGGTGGATCACAAGGTCAGGAGTTCAAGACCAGCCTGGCCAACATGGTGAAACCCTGTCTCTACTAAAAATACAAAAATTAGCCAGGCGTGGTGGTGGGCCCCTGTAATCCCAGCTACTTGGGAGGCTGAGGCAGGGAATTGCTTGAACCTGGTAGGCAGAGGCTGCAGTGAGTCGAGATCACGCCACTGCACTGCAGCCTGGGCAACACAGTGAGACTCCGTGTCTGAAAACAAAAACAGAAGCAAAACATTATTCTGAAAAAGTGTCAATAGGCTCCACCAGGTTGTTAGAGTTTAAAAAAAAAACCCTGTTTTTTGTTTGTTTTTCTGAGACAAGGTTAACTCTCAGGCTGAAAAGACCTCCTAGCTGAGTAACTGGGACCACAAGGTGGCGCCACCACACTACTAATTTTTTAATTTTTAGTAGCGACGGGGTCTTGCAGTCTTGGCCTCAAGCAATTCTCATGCCTCAGCCTGCCGAAGTGCTGGGATTACAGGAATGAGCCCTTCACCCAGCCAAGAACTCCTGATTTTAAGGAGCAATATCTGCATGGAGAAATCCGAACAGTGTCCTATGAACAAATTCCTCAGGGGAGATTAAAGTCAATGGAGCCCTTCCTTCTTTCCTTCCCTCCTTCCCTCCCTCCCCTTCCTCCCTTCCTTCCCACCCTCTGTTGCTGAGCCTGGAGTACAGTGGCGCCATCTCCACTCACTGCAACCTCCACCTCCTGAGTTCATGCGATTCTCATGCCTCAGCCTCCCAAGTAGCTGGGATTACAGGCACCTATCACCACACCTGGCTAATTTTTTTATTTTTAGCAGAGACAGGGTTTCACCATGCTGGCCAGGATAGTCTCGATAGACTTCAAGTGATCCACCCACCTCGGCCTCCTAAAGTGCTGGGATTACCTGTGTGAGCCATCATGCCTGGTGCCTTTTTTTCTTTTTCTTTTTTCTTTTTTTTTTTTGAGACAGGATTTTACTCTGTCACCAAGGGTGGAGTGCAGTGGCATGAACACAGCTCACTACAGCCTCAACTTCTCCATAGATGATCCTCCCATCTCAGCCTCCAGAGTAGTGTCTGGGACCACAGGCCGGCACTACCACGCCCTACTAATTTTTGTATTTTTTGTAGTGATGGGGTTTTCACCTGTTGCCTAGGCTGGTCTCGAACTCCTGTGTTCAGGTATTCTGCCCACCTTCACCTCCTAAAGTGCTGGGATTACAGGCATGAGCTGCCCTGCTCTGTCAAACTTTTGAACCTACTGTACAAGGATATCCTCAATTCACTCAGATCTTGACAAATTAGCTTTCCTGTTTAGAGAAATCCGCCCCCCCACCTTTAATTTTTTTTTGAAAGGGAAGATTGTTCATATGCTGAAGACAACCTCAACTTAGCTTTTGTTTGGAGTCTTTGAGTGATTTTAACATCTTTTGTTTAATTTTTGGTTTCTAAAACAACTTTAATTAATTTATTTTTGAGACAGTGTCTTGCTCTATCACCCACGCTGGAGTGCAGCCATGAGATCATAGCTCACTGCAGTCTCGAACTCTTAAGTTCAAGGGATCCTCCTACCTCCACCTCCCAAGTAGCTGGGACTATAGGCACAGGATATCATGCCTGGCTAATTTGTATATATATATATTTTTTGTAGAAACGGAGGTCTCACTATGTTGCCCAGGCTGATCTTGAACTGGGCTCAAGCCATCATCCTACCTCAGCCTCCCAAAAGACTGGGATTACAGACATGAGCCAGCGCACCTGGCTTTAAACTTACATTTTAAACTTCCAATGTGCTGATATGGGCCTGAGATATCTTTACTAGTTGTTTTCACCCCTGGTGACAGAAGAATGGTTGCAGGTTTATTTACTTACTTTATTTTTTTTATTATTTATTTATTTCTTATTTTTTAGTTTTTTTGAGATGGAGTCTCGCTCTGTCACCCAGGCTGGAAGGCAGTGGCGTGTTCTCGGCTCACTGCAACTTCCACGTCCTGAGTTCAAGCGATTCTCCTGCCTCAGCCTTCTGAGTAGCTGGGACTACAGGCATGTGCCACCACACCTGGCTTTTTTTGTACTTTTAGTAGAGACAGGATCTCACCGCGTTGGCCAGGCTGGTCTCCAACTCCTGGCCTCAGGTGATCCACCTGCCTTGGCCTCCCAAAGTGCTGAGATTACAGGCGTGAGACACTGAGCCCGGCCCTGATTGCAAGTTTCAAAAATAAAGGAATAACAATGTACTCCAGATGTGATGGCTCGCCCTGTAGTCCCGGCACTTTGGGAGGCCGAGGTGGGTGGAGCACTTGAGGTCAAGAGTTCGAGACAAGCCTGGCAAACATGGTGAAAACTTGCCTCTGCTAAAAGTATAAAAATGTCAGCCAGGTGTGGTGGTGCATGCCTGTAATTCCAGCTACTCAAGAAGCTGAGGCAGAAGAGTTACTTCAACCTGGGAGTTGGAGGTTGCAGTGAGCCGAGATTGTGCCACTGCACCAATCTGTGCAACACAGTGAGACTCTGTCTCAAAAAAAAAAAAAAAAGAAAGAAAGAAAGAGAAACACAGTGGAACTCCGTCTGTACAAAAAATAAGCAAAATTAGCTGGGTGTGGTGATGCAGGCCCATGACCAGCTATCGGGAGGTTGAGGTGGGAGGATGGCTTGAGCCCCGGAGTTCAAGGCTGCAGTGAACCAAGATTGCACCACTGCACTCCAGCCTGGATGACAGATGAGACCCTGTCTCAAAAAAACAAACAAAAACTGTGCGGGGAAGACCCCATAAGTCGGAGGCAGGAGTCAGAAGCCTCAGCCTATTCCCATATAAATAATGAAGAAGAAAATAACTAGAGATATAACCATAGTAGTTATTCATAGGTGATCTTAGTTATTCATATGTGATCTTAGTTATTAATAGGTGATATTAGTTCTTTTATTAATGCCTTTTGGGTGGTGGAGTGTGAACGTGCGGTGACACTGTGAAAGGAATGACCCTAAGGCAACACACTTTAAGCCCTCTGTCACGCCCGTGTAAGGGCTGCTGGAGGGCGCCTCGGCTGAGCGGCAGCGCCAGTGCTGGGAAAGCACCTGCTGTTTAGCCAGCTAGGGAAGGAGTCGTCTAAGACGGCCAAGACGTCTCCCTCCCCGGAGAAGTTAAGAGCTCCTCCAAGCTCTTGCAGTGGGCCTGACACTGTCAGGTAGGCCCTCAGACATCTGGGTGCTTAATTGTCTCTATGTGATTCTGTGCTTCAGTGTTCACGTTCCATGTTCACTCTCATGTTCCACTTCTCACCTGGGTCCTTTTTTCTTAGAAGAGACAATCAGTAAAAGTAATATAAATCTTGATCTCTTTGTTCTTTCCTGACAAGTATGGAAAAGTGCTGAGGCATTATGCTCCTTACCTCATCTCGGCTACCTGAAATTCCTGAGCTCCTGCCTATATGACACATGATGTACTTGACCCTATCACTGACCACCAAGGCCACGCCTACCTACCTGCGCCCAGCTTTGAATTCAATAAAAGTCAGAGTGTCCAGGCACTCGGGGCCACTGCCAGACTCTGTGCTTAGGTTGGCAGTAGACCCCCGGGCCCAAACTCTCTTTTCTCTATCTCTGTGTCTTGTGTCTTTTATTTCTACAGTTTCTTGTCTCCACACCAGCAGAAAGGGGCTCACAGGATCCTGTAGGGCTGGACCTTACCACAAAAAAACAAAACCCTCAAAGAACTATGCATAGAGCTCTCTAAGACATAGTGCATTAAACTATCTGCTGATTGAGTACAATTCCTGTTAAAACGCACGCTTTGAAGAGACCCCCTAAACAGGCTTTGTGTGAGCAACATGGCTGTTTATTCATCTGGGTGGGCTGAGGCCGAATAGGGTGTTAGCAAAGGGCGGTGGGATAGAAGTTGGTTTTATAGGTTGGGGCAAAGTTTTGGGGGAGGGGCAGGGGTGTTACAGAGTAAGATCAGTTACAGTGGTGGGGGTAGGGGCAAGGAATATACATTCCCATAAATTCAGTTAACAGTGGCAGGTAGGGTAAAGAGTAAGAGTTAAAGGGTAAGATGGTAGGGTGGGGCGGAGGGATATTTACAGAGCAAGAACAGTTAAGATGGCAGGGTGGGGTGAGGAGCATTCACATTATCATAATAACAGTTAAGATGGCAGGCTGGGGTGAGCCATCTAAACTGGGGGAAGCTCTGCTGGGCTATCAGGGATAATGGCGAACACAGGCCGGGGGTGGGGGGTGATCAGCCGAGGCAGGCAGGACTTCAGACTTTCTGGGTCCAGGCTTGCATGTGGAGGCCTGACAATCCCCAGTCACATTTATGTAACAAGCAAAAACAGAGTACCTGCATAGGTCTGCAAATGTGTATGTGTATACATAGAGAACTAAAACTAACTGTGTGTGTGTGTGTGTGTGTGTGTGTGTGTCGGAATTTCACTCTTGTTACCCAGGCTGGAGTGCAATGGTGCCTTCTTGGCCCACTGCAACCTCTACCTCCTGGGTTCAAGTGATTCTTCTGCCTCAGCTTCTCAAGTAGCTAAGGATTACAAGCATCTGCCACCATGATGAAAACCTGTCTCTACTAAAAATAGAAAATTTTTTAGTAGAGACAGGTTTTCATCATGTTTTCCAGACTGGTCTCAAACTCCTGACCTCAGGTGATCCACCTGCCTTGGCCTCCCAAAGTGCTGGGATTACAGGCATGAGCCACTGCACTTGGCTGTACTCATTATTTTTAAAATTAGAATTGAATTTAAAGACAGTAGAGTTACTGTCTTAGTCCATTTTATGCTTCTGTAAGAGAATACCATAGACTGGATAATTTATAATGAACAGAAATGTATTAGGCTCCTGGTTCTGGAGGCTCAGAACCTTGTGAGCCCCTTTCTGCTGGTGTGGAGACAAGATACTGTAAAAATAAAAGACACAAGACACAGAGATAAAGAGAGTTTGGGCCGGGGGTCTACTGCTAACCAAAGCATGGAGTCTGGCAGTGGCCCTGAGTGCCTGGCCGCTCTGACTTTTATTGAGTTCAAAGCTGGGGGCAGGGTAGGTAGGGCAGGGTAGATGTGAGCCATCATGCCCAGCCTATATCAGACTGTTAATAGTCTTTTTTTTTTTTGAGACAGGGTCTCATTTTGACACCCAGGCTGGAGTGCAGTGGTGTGATCTTGGCTCACTGCAGCCTAGACTTCGTCGACTCAAGCAATCCTCCTACCTCTGCCTCCTGAGTAGCTGGGAGCACAGGCGTGTGCCACCACGCCTGGATAATTTTTTTTTTTTTTTGTAATGGAGTTTCCCTCTTGTTGCCCAGGCTGGAGTGCCATGGCTCCATCTCCACTCACTGCAACCTCCGCCTCCTGGGTTCAAGCAAATCTCCTGCCTCAGCCTTCCAATGGGATTACAGGCACTTGCCACCATGCCCTGCTAATTTTGTATTTTTAATAGAGACGGGGTTTCTCCATTTTGGTCAGGCTGGTCTTGAACTCCCGACCTCAGGTGATCCACCCATCTCAGCCTCCCAAAGTGCTGGGATTATAGGCATGAGCCATGGCACCCAGCCATTTTTGTATTTTTGTAGAGGTGGGATTTCACCATGTTCCCCAGGCTGGTCTGGAACTCTTGACCTCAAGCAGTCTGTCCACCTCAGCCTCCCAAAGTGCTGGGATTACTGGCATGAGCCACTGAGCCTAGCCATCAAACTGCTAATAGTCTTTTGAAGAGGAGAATAAGATTGGGGGAGGGGTGAAGTGGAAAATTTTACTTTTTCTTTATATTCCTCTATTTAGGATTATACAATAAAGATGTACTCGTTATTTATTTATTTATTTATTTATTTTTGAGACAGAGTCTTGCACTGTCACCCAGGCACTGGGATTACAGGCGTGAGCCCAGTTTTGTTTTTTTTTTCTTCAAACATCCAGTTTTTACTGGACTTGGAACATTGGGACCAGTGCTAAGCTTGATTTTATACTTTCCACTGTGATGTCACACAGGTTTCATTTACCTGCCTGTGTGTCTCCTCTTCTCCAGTGACCCCAACCTTGTTGGCACCAGGGATGGGTTTAGTGGAAGGGGTGGCTGGGTGGATATGATTTTTGGATGATTCAAGTGGATTATATTTATTGTGTACTTTATTTCTATTATTATTACATCATAATATATAATGAAATAATTATACAACTCACCATAATTTAGAATCAGTGGGAGCCCTGAGCTTGTTTTCCTGCAACTAGATGGTCCCATCTGGTGGGATGGGAGACAGTGACAGATCATTATGTATTAGATTCTCAAGGATCTGACAACCTAGATCCCTCACATGCACAGCTCACAGAATTCCTGCTCCTATGAGAATCTAATGCTGCCGCTGATCTGACAGGAGGCGGAGCTTAGGTGGAGTGCCTGTAAATACAGTGAAGCTTTCTTGCCCGCCAGCTGCTCACCTCCTGCTGTGCAGCCCAGGTCCTAATAGGCCTTGGGACTGGCCCCCAGTGAGCGGGGGAGGGGGTTGGGGACCCCTGCTCTTCTCATTAGCCTACAACAGCTAAAGTAATATAGTGCTGCATTACCTTATGTCATTTTCATGATGCCAAGTACAAAACTAAATTCAGGTTGGGCTCAGTGGCTCACACCTGTAATCCCAGGACTTTGGGAGGCTGAGGCAGGTTGATTGCTTGAGCCTAGGAGTTCAGCAGCTTGGGCAATATGGTGAAACCCCATCTCTACGGAAAAAAAAATTAGCCAGGCATAATGGCATGCACCTGCAGACCCAGCTACTTGGGAGGCTGAGGTAGGAGGATCCCTTGAGCCTAGAAGTTTGAAAAGAGAGATCCTGTCTCAACAATAAATAAATAGCAGTAGCTCACACCTGTAATCCCAGCACTTTCGGAGACTGAGGCAGGCGGATCACCTCAGGTCAGGAGTTTGGGACCAGCCTGGGCAACATGGTGAAGACTCATCTCTACTAAAAATATAAAAATTAGATGGGTGTAGTGATGAGTACCTGCATTCCCAGCTACCTGGGAGGCTGAGGCATGAGAATTGCTTGAATCTGGGAGGCAGAGGTTGCAGTGAGCCGAGATTGCGCCACTGCACTCCAGCCTGGGTGACAGAGTGAGACTCCATCTCTGAAAAAAAAAAAAGGAAAGAAAGAAAGGAAAATAAAGAAAAACAAATCTAATATCTTAAAAAACTAAGGTTTAATTCTGTTACTCTGTTTTAGTCTTTGTGTTACAAAACAAGAGCATTGCCATTATAATTGATGATTATAAAACCATGTGACTTAGTGGTAGACTTGTATTGCAATTAAATCATAGTCTAAACAGGAATTTTAATTTTTAGTTACATTGCTCTCAAACACACATAATGTGATAGATAGATCTTTTTTTATTGTTGTTTTTTAAGAGATGGGGTTTCACCATGTTAGACAGGATGGTGTCAATCTCCTGACCTCCTGATCCGCCTGCCTTGGCCTCCCAAAGTGCTGGGATTGCAGGCGTGTGCCACCGTGCCAGGCCTGTGATAGACAGATCTTAATGTGGCAGTTAGAAGATATTTGAGAGCAGAGGTTTTTTTCCTTAGGCTGCTGCTTATCAGCACCTTCATTCTCCATTATATACACCCAACTCAATTCACTGTATCTGGAGTGATTTTTGAAAACAAATCTGATCGGGTCACCTCTCTGCTTAAAGCCTTCAGTGCTCCTCACTCTGTTAGGATTCCATCTAAGCTCCTTGATGAGGTTTACCTTTTCAGTGTCATCTCAAGCAGAATAGTTTAACTGCTTCCCCACTCTAGAATGGCACATTATGTCTCACCTCTTATTTTGTGGTGCTAGTGGTGGATGATGCTCAGTGGGTAGATCTCTTAATTCATTAGGGGTTGCAAAATGGTGACATTCTATCATTCCTTATTTATTTGTTTCTTGGAATACTTTTTTTTTTTTTTTTTTTTTTTTTTTTTTTTTTTTTTTTTTTGAGATGGCGTCTGCCTCTGTAGCCCAGGCTGGAGTGCAATGGTGCAATCTCAGCTCACTGAAACCTCCGCCTCCAGGGTCCCAGTTCAAGCAATTCTACCTCAGCCTCCCAAGTAGCTGGGATTGCAGGCACGAGCCATCATGCCCAGCTAATTTTTGTATTTTTTAGTAGAGACGGGGTTTCACCATGTTGGCCAGTCTGGTCTTGAACTCCTGACCTTGTGATCTGCCTGCCTCAGCCTCCTAAAGTGCTGGGACTACAGGTGTGAGCCACCACGCCTGGCTGGAATACTCTTATAAAATTTCTCTCATTTACTCTTTGGTTATTCAAAGGTATAGATTCCTTAGAAAAGTTAACAGGCTGGACTTGGTGGCTCACACCTGTAATCCCAGCTCTTTGGGAGGCGGAGGCAGGTGGATCACCTGAGGTTGGGAGTTCGAGACCAGCCTGGCCAACATGGCGAAACCCTGTCTCTACTAAAAATATAAAAATTAGCTGGGTGTGGTGGCTTGTGCTTATAATCCCAGCTACTTGGGAGGCTCAGGCAGGAGAATTGCTTGAACCTGGGAGGGGTGGAGGTTGCAGTGAACCGAGATCATGCTTTTGCACTCCAGCCTGGGCAACAGAGTGAGACTCTTTCTCAAAAAAAAAGTTAACATATATTAATTTTGGTTTTTATACTTCGAACTATAGACTTTTTTTTTTTTCAAGTCTCAAACATTTTCATAAGCAGTGTGCTACAGTGTTAGTGGCTAAGACATCTCTGCCTACGGAGACTGGAAGTAGAAAAACAAGGAGGCAGGGCCAGTGGCAACCAGAAATATTCACAGCAGGACCAAAGGGTATTTGTCCTTAGCTCCAGCAGAGTTTCTCACCTTTTTTCTCTGCAACCGTGAAATGTTCTTATGCAAGAGAGAAAAAGAAAAAAAAGAAAAAATCCATCATATCTAAGGACGTTGCAAAGTTTTGTTTCCCTTGAGAAATTTGATATGCTTTTTCCTTATCATTCAGAAACACAGTCTGTTTTCCCAGTTTGCATTGCGTCCTATAAATTTCAAGCCAAAATTTCTGTTTAATTTTGGAACAATAGGAACTCCTGATCGGCACATCTAAAGTTTTCTTCGATCTTGATCTTCCATACCCGTTGCTGCCTTTTATTTAATTTTACGTTTCCTTTTGATTATATATATTCCACTAGCAAAAAGGAGTTTGAGTGAACAAAAGCATTTACAGAGCCATCAGCCATCTAAGAGAGTACCTTTTCTTGGCATTCCACACACTGCTGGGTGTTATTTGAAAAATCTTTACTGATGTAGTAAGCCAGAAATGGTTTCTCATTGAGGTTTTAATTTGTATTTCTAAGATTACTGGTGAGAGTGAACGTTTTCCCATATTTGTTAACCAGGTTTAAAACTGTTTGCTTGGGACGTGGCTTATACAGAGACGAGTGCAGCTAATCCGACTGAAAGACAAATGAAACCCAGGAATATATGGTTCTCACATTTTAGCTTTGACTCCGCCCCTGGGTCCCCTCACCCACCCCCACCCCAAGCAAGCCCTTTGTGTGTATCAACCGTCAGGGAATGGGATCTCAGACTGAAAAGCTGGTAGAATACCGTATTGCCCCAAATATGTGTGCTATGCGTATATCCTGTGTCTGATTGCAATGTTTACGGGAGAGTTCCTGAATCCTAACCAAGCCTGGGCACTGACCGGTACCGGGCGTCTGTTCGCAGGCGCGGCCTCTGCCACTCGGCCTTCGATTGGCCCGCCTGGTCCCGCAGGAGTCCAGAGTCGCCGGCCTGCCCAGCGAGGACGATGCGAGCGAGGAGTGTCTGCTTCTGGCTTTCTCTCCCCCTACTTTTTTTTTTTTTTTTTTTTTTTAGCCATAGCTATGGTTACCACGTTTCTCTCCGCCTCCCTCCACCTGCCAAGAAAACGATTGGCCATTGGTTGCCTTTCACCAAGGCGGTCAGTCATTGGTCTCTGGTGGGACCGGGCGCTGCCCCCTTCCCCTGTCTCCTCGGTCTCTGGAGGAGCCCAGGAAGGAGGCTCCGCTGGTGCCGCCGGGTCGGGCGCTGCCGGGACCGGGCTGCGGCAATCGTTAGCGGGTCATGTCGGCCGCCCAGGGCTGGGACAGGAACCGCCGGAGGGGAGGAGGCGCTGCCGGTGCTGGTGGCGGAGGTAGCGGGGCCGGCGGGGGCAGTGGGGGCAGCGGGGGTCGGGGGACTGGCCAGCTCAACCGGTTCGTGCAACTCTCCGGGCGGCCGCACCTGCCAGGTGAGTCGTGGAACAGGGTTCTGACCGCTTGCGGGCGCGGCGGGCGGGAAGGTGACTGCTGCCTTTTCTTTTTCTCCTTGCCTTTCTTTTCCTTCGGAGGAGGAAAGGCAGGCCCCACGCATAGCAGAGGGACTGGGGAGCAGAGAAAAAGGAAGGTGCCTTTGAGGTCAGGGAGGGAACGGGAGCACAGCGAAGAAAAGTATCTTTGCTCTGTTGAAAGCTGTGTGCTGAGAGTTGTGTTTTCTTTTGAAAGGAGAGGCCACTGTCTCATTGACATTTCCAAATGTTTCACTTACTCGATTCCCAGTCTCTTCCCCTTCCGCAGTTTGAACTCGTAAATGAAAGACGGCGCCTAGCTGTGGGAAATTATTTTAAAAAGGGTGCCAAGTTAAGGAGAGAAGAGGGAAGCGCATTCCAAGGAGTGATTTTGTAAAAAACCACCCCGGGTGTGTGTGTAAGAGTTAGGCATTCTGAAACGGAAGAAGGGGGTGGGGGAGTGTTGGCTGGGGAGTGTATGGGAAAGAACCGAGGGGATTAGGGAAAACTAGTTGGATTATTAATATTTTGGAATGTCCAGAGACAGAATGGATAATGGTGTCTAGGTTTTAAGAGGAGCGAGTGAAGATCAAAAATATATTCAGTGACAAAATTATGCTGTGTTTATGATATAAAAACAACTGAGAATTGGAAAAATGTACCTAACACAATTATTTCACATTTTGGTCTACAGTGCCCTAGCCTTGAGTTAAGATGCTTTTGAAAACAAAATCAAATCAACTGGATATGTGTGTGTAGACAGTTTTAAAGAGGTACATTTGTAATCGAATATTCAATCTAGTAGAAGAAAGATAGGGAATCAAATAATGCACAGAATGTCAAATATTCTACTGGGCAAGCTTATTTTTACTATGAAAAGAACTATTTTATACTAGGAATTATGTGTAAATTATTCACCGTGTTTTTTTTGTGAATAATCCTGATTATATTAGTGATATATTTGTTTAGCTGATGAGTTCTGAGAACATGATGAATTGGTTTTTTTGAATTGTGTTTATGACTGTACCTTATACTTGTAAGTAGTGAAAAATTATTATTTGATTAAATTGAAGATGACAAAGGGAATTGAGCACATTTAATGAGACAATTGCTTATGTTTGTGATGAGGTAATTGATGTGTGCTAGAAATTTACATTACCCCATTTATATGCACCATTAAAATTAAATCGAGGCCTTTGTAAGTAGTCATATAATATACTAGCAGTTGAGTTTGAGACGATAATATCAGACTATGCACCCTAGAATTGCTAAATATGTGATCTTTAACATAAAGGGGCAATCGTTTTTCTTACTCCCAATTAATAATAAAAACTTAGATTTTTGTGTATTGATAGCTTAGAAGATGAATCTCTTAGCAAGCACTATCACCAGTTTGCCTTCTGCCACCACAATCTTTAGGTCTTTGATCACAGATTAATTATACCATGGGCTTCATGTAGGCATTCCTGGGTTCCTAGAACCTGGTTGGCGCACTTCCTCGCTGCGACCTCGTGATGGCAGTGGAAACCATGATTTCTGTTAAGGGGCTTCAGTGTGGAGCTATTTCTGCATTCCCTTAGCACATAAGGCCGAGAACAGCCATTTATCCGGAGGTAAAGATAAACGTGTCTAAACTGTGAAAATTTGTAAAGTGGGGTCATTAGTCTCTTTTTTCTGCTTCCCTTTTCTCTTGACTGACACTTCATTGCTCCTTTACTCATTCTCAAAATTGGGACACATCTGATATCTCAATGTATTATATAGTTAGAAATTCTTTCATACCAATTTTTTATTCTCCCAGGTACTGCATTTTAAGCCTTTCCTTTTCTCATGTATTTTGATAAATTTTTAAAGATTTTAGGTGATGGGGAGGCATAGAATATCTAGGCTTGGTTTATGATGGGCCTGGAGATAAAACTTAAAAAAAAATTTTTTTTAATTTATTTTTTGAGATGGAATCTTGCTGTGCCCCCCAGGCTGGAGTGCAGTGGCGTGATCTTGGCTCACTGTAACCTCCACCTTCCAGGTTCAAGTGATTTTCCTGTCTCAACCTCCTGAGTAGCTGGGATTACAGGTGCCCACCCCAACCCCTGACCAGTTTTTGTATTTTTAGTAGGGTCGGGGTTTCACCATGTTGGCCAGGCTGGTCTTAAACTCCTGACCTCAGGTGATCTGCCTACCTCGGCCTCTCAAAGTGCTGAGATTCAAGTTGTGAGCCACCTCACCCAGCCAAACCTTTCTTTTTCTTTTTTTTTTTTTTTTAAGTGTACTATGGCGGCTGGTCGAGGTGGCTCACGCCTGTAACCCCAGCACTTTCAAAGGTCAAGGTGAGAGGATCGCTTGAGCTTAGAAGTTCAAGACCAGCCTGAGCAACAAAGCAAGACCGAATCTCAAGTTAAATATTTAAAACAAAAAAACGTGTACTATAGCTAACTTTCTCTCTCTTTTGACCTCTACTCCTTATTTGTCTTTTTCTTTCTTTCTTTATTATTATTTTTTTTCAAGACAGACAGTCTCACTCTGTGGCCCAGGCTGGAGTACAGTGGCACAATCTCAGCTTACTGCAGTCTCTGCCTCCTGAGCTCAAGCAATTCTATCTCAGTCTCCCAAGTTACTAGGATTAGAGGTGCGGACCACCACGCCTGGCTAGTTTTTTGTATTTTTGGTAGAGATAGAGTTTTGCCATGTTGGTCAGGCCGGGCTTGAACTCCTGGCCTCAAGTGATCCTCCCACCTTGGCCTCCCAAAGTGTTGGGATTACAGGCATGAGCCACGGTGCCCAGCCAGCCCCATGTTCCATTTTTCATCCGTCTCTACCACGACTTCCAGTTACTGATACCTAGAACCTTCTCTTACTTTTTACGTCTCAATCCTTCATCCAGCCCCCAGTGAAACTAAACAAAACAACCTGGTCTTCTTGGAGTGTTCTCACTCTCTTTCAGTGTTAGCTTCTTTATCCGTCCAGTTGTGCAAACCTGAAACTTGGGCATCCTCCTCAATATTTTCTTCTCCCTTGCGCTTCAGGTGTAATCATTTACCAAGTCCTGTTTCTTTTACTCCTGCTATAACTCTAATCCATGGTGTCACCATCCCTCACTTAGGTCTCCTGTAGGAGCTTTTTAAGCAATATTCCTGCTTCTGCTCTTGCACTCCAAATTCATATAGCACACCAGTCTTTTTGCAAGGACAAATGCATTCTCATCCCCACTCACAGCCTTTTTATGCTCTTAGGATAAGGCAAAAATCCTTAACATGGCCTAAAAGGCACTGTGTCATCTGACTCCTCTGTAACTCTCCAGTTAAGCCTGTGTTATATTATCTTGCTCATTGATCTTTTTCTGCCTCCTCAGATGTATCATGCTTCTCCTGCCCCAGGGTCATTGCACAAGCTTTTTCATCATCCAATAACTTTCTTAAATACTCCTCATTCCATTCTCTTGTGTTCTCTTCCATTAGAGCTCAGTTTGATTACAATTTTTTGCAGGGAAGCCTTCCCTGGTGTTTCTGACTTAGTCTCTTCTCTCTGTAACACTCATAGCATCAGTTGGCTCTCCTTGAGCATACTTTATCATTTGTGTGTGATTCCTTGTGTGGTTCAATCCTCTCTAGCCCCACTGACTCTGGACAAATGGTTAAAATCAGGTTTTTGTTTTTGTTCTTTTCCTAAGATGGAGTCGGGCTCTGTCGCCCAGGTTAGAGTGCAGTGGCACGATCTCGGCTCACTGTGACCTCCGCCTCCCAGGTTCAAGCAGTTCTTCTGCTTCAGCCTTCTGAGTAGCTGGGATTATAGGCACGTGCCACTGTGCCCAGCTAATTTTTGTATTTTTAGCAGAGACGGGGTTTCAACATTTTAGCCAAGCTGGTCTTGAACTCCTGACCTTGTGATCCACCCACCTCGGCCTCCCAAAGTGCTGTGATTACAGGCATGAGCCACTGTGCCTGGCCAAAATGAGGTTTTTTAATGTAAAGTAGTGGATTAGACTCTGCATCCATTGTGACATCACAAACAACAGTTTGTGAAGCCTTTTTTTGAGCACTTGCCTTTCTGCTGTTTTCTGTAAGTTCAATAGTGATTATGTGTTTGCCAAGAAATTAATAGCTTTTTACTCCTGGATTTTTATTAACTCATAATTTTGATACACCCAGTAACGAACAGGGAATTGTGCTTTTTGTAGAATAAGTATGCAGAGAGAGCTCAGGAGCAAGGGAAATCACAGGGTTGGAATCCAAGTAGATGTTGTGATTTAACTGTGTGAGTTTGATTAAATACCATGATTAGCTGGGAAAACAGCTAAACATTGTTGCTAACATGGGAACTGGAAAAGGGACAAAGAAAAAGAAGGAAAAATGTAACAGTTGGTAAAGCTGGGTAAAAATAATATGGCAGTCTTAAAATTTTTAAATAAGTAATGTGTATAAAATTCAAATGGTGCCAAAAAAACATGGTAAAATGAAGTTTTTCTTCTATCTTAGACCCCAGCTAATTGATTTCCTTCCCTAGAAGCAACCAATGAAACATTTCTTGTGTATTTTTTCCTGGTATGGGGGATGGGAAAGACTTTGTGGAGATGGTAGCATTCCTTTGTTTGGATGGGTATTTTAGGTGTTTACGGTCTTGCTGCAAATAGTGATACAATGAATATCCCTATACATATATAATTTTTGCACATGAGAGAATCTCTCTTTAGGATAAATTTGCACAGTTTCTGGGTCAGAGGGTATGTACTGTTTAAAGTGATAGATACTGTCAGATTGCGAGTTTATGTTTCTCTCTTGGTGTTAGAGTGCTGTCCTCCTTGTTCTCTTGGTAACAGTGGGTTATCAAACGTTATTCAAATTGTCAGTTTAATAGGAATATTTTTCTGAAGCATCTTTTCAATAGATAGGTGTAAGAGCCATTTATTTGTTTCTTTTATCTATAGACCTGTTTATATTTTTTGTTCATTTTTCTATTAGGATGGTTCATATTGTTTATAAAGCCGCCCCCAACCTTTTTGGCACCAGGGACCTGTTTCATGGAAGACAGTTTTTCCATGGACAGGGATGGTGGGGTGGAGGAGTAGGGGGAATGATTTTGGGATGAAACTGTTCTATCTCAGGCCATCAGGCACTAGAGACTCATAAGGAGCACACAGCCTAGATCCCTTGCATGTATACTTCACCATAGAGTTTGCACTCCTGTGATAATCTAATGCCTGATCTGACAGGAGGCGGAGCCGGGGCGGGAATGCTCACTGTCCCACCACTCACCTCCTGCTGTGTTGCCAGGTTCCTAACAGGCCATGGACCAGTACCAAGGGTCCATGGCCTGGGGGTTGAAGACCCCGAGTTTATAGGAACTCTGTATTTTGTTTGTTTGTTTGTTTTTTGAGACAGGGTTTCACCATATTAGTCAGGCTGATCCTAAACTCCAAACCTCAGGGGATCTCCCTGCCTCAGCCTCCCAAAGTGCTGGGATTACAGGCATGAGCCACCGCACCCGGCCCGGAACTCTGTATTTTAATGAAATCAGTTCTTAGCCTTTGACATATGTTGCATATATTTTTCACAGTTTTTCATTTGTCTTTTGACTTTGTTTATGGTCTATTTTTTCAACAGAGATTAAATGTTTCATTGTCAAATTTATCAGTCTTTTCAGAGTCTAGGTTTTATGTCATAAGAAAGGCCTTTCCTATTTCAGTATTATTTCTAATTAGAATTAAATATTGTGTTTTCTCCAGGTACTTCTGTAATTTTATTCTTAAGTTAAATGCGCCTACCCACACAAATGTAAGTTGAATGAAATATTGAGGTAGGAATCCAGCTTTACTTTCCTTCCAGGTGGCTGCCCAGTTATCACAGTGTCCTTCATTTAGTTCAGCTTTGCCCTGCTGATTGAAATGTTGTCTCTAGGTGTCCTTAGTTCCTACATATAATTTGAGGTTATTACTGGACTTTTGTTCTGTTTCATTGATCAGATTACCTATTTATAGCTAATGACTCCATTCTTTGGTCATAATCTTCCCTCATTCTACTTCCCTGAGTTTTCCTGGAAAGTTTTCCTTTTTTCTTTTTCTATATGACTTAGAATTAGCCAACCAAGTCCCGTTCCTCTGTCCTGTTGGTATTTTTATTGATATTGTAGTATATTTATAGATTAATTTAGAGATAATTGACATCTTTTTGAGGTTCAGGAACAGGGTCTATATTCATTTCTTTATGTTCAAGAACAGGCATGGTGGCTCACGCCTCTAATTCTAGCACTTTGGGATGCCGAGGCGGGCAGATCACTTGAGGCCAGGAGTTTGAGACCAGCCTGGCCAACATGGGGAAACCCTGTCTCTGCTAAAAATATAAAAACTAGTGGCAGTAGCTGGCACCTGTAATCCCAGCTACTCAGGAGGCTGAGGCAGGAGAATTGCTTGAATCTGGGAGGCAGAGATTGCAATGAGCCAAGATTGCATCACTGCATTCCAGCCTGGACAACAGAGCAAGACTTGGTCTCAAAAAAACAAACAAAAAAAAACTAACAAAACAGTGTATGTGTTTATTGTTGTTCAAGTCTTGTTTTGCAGCTATCAACATTTTAAAGGTTTTTTATGTAGGCCTCTCACATTTCTTACTATGTTTATTCCTTGGTGCTTATTTTTGTTGTTGCTATTGTAAATGGGGTTTCTACTTCTTTTACAACTTTTATGTGGTTGTTTGAATATGGGAATGCTATTAAATTTTGAGTATTAATTTTGTACCTAGCCACCTTAAGAATTCTGATATTGTCTGTAATAGTTTCCCTATTTCTGGAGAATAACAGTTATAGCTAAATAATCATATCATTATGGAATAATGATAATTTTATCTTCTCCTTTTCATTTTTTTTCTTTTTTAAAAATAGGATGGGTATGTTGGCTCATGCCTATAAATTCCTGCACTTTGGGAGGCCAAGGTGGGTGGATCACTTGAGGTCAGGAGTTTGAGTCCAGACTGGCCAATATGGTGAAACCCCATCTCTACTGAAAACACACACAAACAAAAATTAGCCGGGCATGTTCGTACATGCCTGTAGTCCCAGCTGCTCAGGAGGCTGAGGCAGGAGAATTGCTTGAATCCTGGAGGCAGAGGTTGCAGTGAGACAAGATTGTGCTACTGCACTTCATCCTGGGTGACAGAGCAAGACTCTGTCTCCAAAAAAAAACAAAAAATAAAAAAATATATATATGTAAATAAATAAATAAAATAGAGCTGGAATCTTGCTATGTTGCCCAGGCTGATCTCAAACTCCTAGGCTCAAAAGATCATTCTGTTTTGGCCTCCCAAAGTGCTGGGATTACAGGAATAAGCCTTCGCACCCTGCCCTGCTTTCCACTTTTTATACTTATTTCTTTATTTTGCTCAATTGCTTTGGCTAGTACTTTCCAAAAATATCAAACAATAAGATAGTAGTGGAGCTTTGTCCTATTCCTTACTTCAACAGATATTTTTTAATGCTTTCCCTTTTAAGATTAGATCTGGCTTTAGATTGAAGCATACATATTAAAGTATTCAGCTGTTACCATTTTTAAAGTTTTTTTTTTTTTTCCTTCAAGGCAGAGTCTCACTCTGTTGCCCAGGGTGGAGTGCAGTGGCTCAATCTTGGTTCACTGCAATGTCTGCCTCCTGGGTTCAAGTGATTCTCCTGGCTCAGCCTCTCAGCTAACTGGGATTACAGATACCCACCACCACATCTGGCTGACTTTTGTATTTTTAGTAGAGACGAGGTTTTACGGTGTTGGCCAGGCTGTCTCAAACTCCTGACTTCAAGTGATCCACCCACCTTGGCCTCCCAAAATGGTGGGATTACAGGCATGAGCCACCACGCCAGGCCTAAAGTTTTTTTTTTTTTTAATAAATGGAAGTAATATTGCTAATGCCTTTTCACATCTATGGGAATTATAATGTAATTTTTGTCCTTTGATCGATTATTGTAGTACATTGTAGTAATGGATTTATTGTTACTGAACCATTCTTGTGTTCCTGAATTAACTTACTTTGTCATTGTTATTATTATTTTAAACGTACTGCTGGGTTCTGTTTGCTGAACTTTACTTAGAAATTTTGCATCATTCAGGTTTTTTTATTGTGTCATTTTTGTTTGATTATTCTACTTTTATAAAACTACTTCAAAGCTTGCCTGCCTGTCTGCCTTCCTTCCTTCCTCCCTCGCCCCTTTTCCCCTTCCCCCTTTCTCTTCCTCTCTTCCTCCCTTCCCCTATCCCTCCCTCCCTTCCCCTTCCTCCTGCCCACTCCTCCTCCTTCCCTTGCTCCCTGCATTCCTTCCTCCTTCCTTCCTCCCTCCCTTCCTCCCTTTATTCCTCCCTCCCTTCCTCCCTTCCTCCCTCTGTCACCCAGGTTGGAGTGCAGTGGTGCAGTCATAGCTCACTGCAGCCTGGAACTACAGGGCACAAGCCAACCTCTTGCTTTAACCTCCCAAGTAGCTAGGAGTACAGGTGAATTTTATTTTTTTTTAATTTTTTAATTTTTTGTAGAGATAAAGCCTTGCTATGTTGCCTAGGCTGGTTGCAAACTCCTGGCTTCAAGCCATCTTCCCACCTCAGCTTCTCAAAGTGCTGGCATTACAGGCATGAGCCACTGTACCTGGCCCTTACTTTATTTTCCTATGTATTTTTTCCCCTCTGTGGTTAAATGATACTGAATTTAAAGATTTTGTTGAATTCCCCATGAAGTCATTTGGACCTCCTCCTTTTTAGGGGGTAGAAGTAGCTCTTAGACAATTATATTGTCCAATTATATCATACTTCTTAGTTTTTTTGAGACAGGGTCTCACTCTGTTGCCCAGGCTGGAGTGTAGTGGCATGATCATGGCTCACTGCAGCCTCAACCTCCTAGACTCAAGGGATTCTCCTGCCTCAGCCACCTGAGTAGCTGGGACTACAGGTGTACACCACCACACCTGGCTAATTAAAAAAAATTTTTTTTGTAGCAGCGAGGTCTCACTATGTTGCCCAGGCTGGTCTTGAATTCCCAAGCTCAGGCAATCATCCTGCCTCAACCTCCCAAAGTGCTGGGATTCTAGGTGTGAGCTACCACATCCAGCGCAATTATATCATTATTCTCTGAGAGTTTGGCTGCTTGCAATTTATATCCTTTAGAGGTAGCTTTGATAATTTATGTTACCCTAGAAAATTATCCAATTCATCCAGATTTTCAGAATTATTTGTGTGAATTGAGCAAGACATTCTTTTATGATTAAAGAATTATTTCTTGGGTCTGTGACTACTCATTATCATTTCTTATCTTGTATATGTGAGGCTTTGCCGTTTTTTGTTCATAAACAGCTTTTGGATTTTTAAAAATTAGTTTCTCTATTTTCTTTTCTTTTCTTTGTTTCTTTTCTTTTCTTTTCTTTTTTTTTTTTTTTTTTGAGGCAGAGTCTTGCTGTGTCACCAGGCTGGAGTGCAGTGTTTTGAACTAGGCTCACTGCAGCCTCTGCCTCCCAGTTCAAGCGATTCTCCTGCCTCAGCCTCCCTAGTAATTGGGACTACAGGCTTGTGCCACCATGCCCAGTTAACTTTTGTATTTTTAGTAGAGACAGGGTTTCACTATGTTGGCCGGGATGGTCTCAATTTCTTGACCTCGTGATCTGTCCACCTCGGCCTCCCAAAGTGCTGGATTTACAGACTTGAGCCACTGTGCCCAGCTCTATTTTCTCTTTTCATTAATTTTTTTCTTTCAGTTTTAAATCCTCCCTTTAGCTTTCTACAGCTCTATTTTGTGGTTTGTGTTTCTGTCTTCTTATGTTGGATGCTTAATATTTCTTTCCACATGTTTAAATGCAGTTTCTTCTGAGCCCTGCTTTAGTTATATCCTGTTAGTTGTAGGCTTCTCATTGTAATTATTTTCTAAATATTTTGTCATTTCATTTTTTTTTTTTTTTTGAGACGGAGTTTTGATCTTGTTGCCCGGGCTGGAGTGCAATGGCGCGATCTCGGCTCACTGCAACCTCTGCCTCCCAGGTTCAAGCGATTCTCCTGCCTCAGCCTCCCGAGTAGTAGTAACTACAGGCATGCACCACCACACATGGCTAATTTTGGAGTTTTAGTAGAGACAGGGCTTCTCCATGTTGGTGAGGCTGGTCTTGAACTCCTGACCTCAAGTGATCCGCCTTCCTTAGCCTCCCACAGTGCTGGGATTACAGGAGTGAGCCACTGTGCCTGGCTGATTTTTTTTTTTTAAACACAGACTAATTTACCCTTTTCAAGTGTTTTTTGTTTTGTTTTGTGTTTCGTTTTATTTTTTGTTTTGTTCAGAGATGGGATCTCATTCTCTAGCCCAGGCTTGAGTGCAGTGGTGCAGTCATGACTTACAGCAGCCTCAGTCTCCCAGGCTGAAGCTATCCTCCCACCTAAGTCTTCCAAGTAGCTGGGATGACAGGTACATGCCACCACGCCTAGCTAATTTTTAAACTTTTTATAGAGATTGGGGTCTTGCTGTGTTACCCAGGCTGGTTTTGAACTCCTGGCCTCAAGCCATCCTTCTGCTTCAGCCTCCCAAAATACTGGGATTACAGACATGAGCAACCGTGCCTGGCCCTTAAATTAAAAAAAAAACAAAAAACATTTCCGTTTGTATGTATTTTAACAGCTTTATGGAGATGTAATTCACATGTCATGCAATTCATACTTTGGAAGTATGAACGTCAGTGTTTTCTAGTATATTCACAGATATGCACAACCATCCCTGTAGTTCATCTCCTCAAGAGCAAACTCTTTTTTTTTTTTATATATATATATTTTTTTTT
>PVKP010030191.1:0-28199 GCA_004027715.1 Plecturocebus donacophilus
GTATGGTGGCGTGTGCCTGTAGTCACAGGTACTTGGAAGGCTGAGATGGAAGGATGGCTTGGCCACGGGTGGTTGAGGTTGCAGTGAGCCATGATCGCACCACTGCACTCCAACCTGGGCAACAGAGCGAGACACTGTCTCAAACAAGAAAATAAAAATGCATGTTCTTTTTCACATATGAGATAGATAAACCGCATTTCCGTTTTTTAAAAAGTGCTTTTAGTTTTTTATACAGCTGGAAGTTATTATACTGTTTGGTCTTGGGTATTTATGTATCTAACCTGATTTTTTTTTTCCAGCCTGTTAGCCAACTATTTGGAAGGCAATTTATTTTGTGGTTTTCCCTTGCCCTATAGGTCGGATTTTTATTTCAGACTGTGATAACCCAGACCATATGACTCTGATCATTGTTCCACTATGTTCAGTTTTCCAAGTTTGCTAAGTTCACTCTTATTACCAATGAAAATGTTTTGATATCGTCCCTCATTTATTTTTTACTATTCGTTCTTACAGGAATTTGTAACTGCAATAATTTATATATTAAATATTTTTAATTGATGTCTTATTTAATCTCTAAAAAAGAATGTAGCATAGTTCTTTAGGTATGTTTAACATTTTTATTAGAATTTAATCAATTTTTTTTCAATTTTTATTTTAATTTTGGGGTACCTGTGTAGGCTATGTAGGTTTGTTATGTAAGTAAATGTGTGCTATGTTGGTTTGCTGCGCAGATCTGCGCAGATCTGCACAGATCAACCCATGCCCTAGGTATTAATGCCAGAATCCATTAGCTATTCTTCCTGATGCTCTCACTCCCACCATTCCACTTTCTTCAATGGGCCCCAGTGTGTGTTGTTCCCATACATATGTCCATGTGTTCTCATGGTTCAACTCCCTCTTATAAGAGCGCATGTGGTGATTGGCTTTCTTTTCCTGTATTAGTTTGCTGAGGATAATGTCTTCCATCCTCTTTTCATGTTCCTGCAAAGAACATGATCTTATTCCTTTTTATAGCTGCATAGTACTCCATGGCATATATATACCACAGTGTCTTTATCCAGTCTATCGTTGATGGGCATCCAGGTTGATTTCATGTCTTTGTTATTGTGAATAGTGCTGCAATGAACATACGCGTACACTTATCTTTTTATTTATTTGTTTATTTATACATGTGCATGTATCTTTATAATAGAATGATTTCTATTCCTTTGGTTATATACCCAATATTGGATTGCTGAGTCACATGGTATTTCTGCTTCTAGGTCTCTGAGGAATTGCCACACTGTCTTCCAAAATGGTTGAACTAATTTACACTCCCACTAACAGTGTAAAAGCATTCTCTTTGCTCCACAACCTTGACAGCATCTGTTATTTTTTGACTTTTTAAGCCATTCTGATTGGTGTGAGACGGTATCTTATTGTGGTTTTGATTTGCATTTCTCTAATAATCAGTGTGTTGAGCTTTTTTTCCTTATGTTTGTTGGCCTTATGTATGTCTTCTTTTGAGAAGTGTCTGTTTCTTTCCTTTGCCCACTTTTTAAGGGGTTGTTCATTTTTTTCTTGTAAATTGTTTAAATTCCATGTAGACTCTGTATATTAGACCTTTGTCAGATGAGTAGATTGCAAAATTTTCCTCTCATTCTGTAGTTTGTCTGTTCATTCTGATGATAGTTTCTTTTGTTGTGTAGAAGCTCTTTAATTAGATCCCATTTGTCAATTTTTGCTTTGTTGCAATTGCTTTTGGTATCTTTGTCATGAAATCTTTGTGCCTTCAATCAATTTTTTTTAAAAGAAACTCCTGTTTGGAGTTAATTTTATTGTTAGATATTTAATGTATTATTGACACGGTAAATTGTCTTCTAGTTGTGTATAACTACTTTTTGTTTGATTCTGCTGACATTTTAAGTATGAACCATGTAATATGTAAAACACACTTAAATCTGTTGACATTCTCTGTTTAGTGATAGTGGTGGCGGGGTATCCTATTTATGTTTCTGCTTTTTAAGTAAGTTGGCTCAAGTGTTTCTGAGTTACACTTCTTCATTAAGAGAGATTCTTTCAACAGCAGATTATACAATTAATTCTGGTTCTTTTCATTAAAGATTATCTTTAGTTTTAAAGTTATATATTATTTTTGAACTATACATCTGGGGTTGAAACACAGAAGTAAATCAAATGTAGATGTCCAAAGAGCAGAGTTATAAGGAAGCAGTGTATTTGGTGGCTCAGAGGTCAGACTGACCTGGATTTCAATCCTAATTCTGTTCTTTATTTAGCTGTGTGACATTGGGCATATTTATAACTAGATGGGGCTTCAACTTCATCACTTATAAAATGAATATCATAATATCTACCTGCTGGGCAACACGGCACATGACTATAGTCCCAGCTTCTCAGGAGACCAAGGTGGGAGGATCACATCACTCCAGGAATTTGAGGCCAGCAGCAGCGTTAGTAACATAGCAAGACCTGTCTCTTAAAAAAAAAAAAAAAAAAAAAAAAAAAGAAGATGAATGCAATAATATCTACCTAATAGAGTTGTTATGAATATTTAAATAATATTTGTGAAGTATAAAATGCCTAAAATTGTGCATGGTGCACATTCAAGGTTTGGTGTTATAATTTTTATCATAATCATGATTAATCTTAATAACTCATAATTTTCATCAAGAAATCTTTGAATCCATGATACATATTGATGTGGTTGGGCTTTGTGTCCCCACCTAAATCCTACCTTGAATTTTCATCCCCAGGTGTTGAGGGAAGAACCTGGTGGGAGGTGATTGGATCATGGAGGCGGTTTCTTCCATGCTGTTCTCATGACAGTGAGTTCTCATGAGATATGATGGCATTTCCCCTGCTTGCACTTCTCTTTTGCCTACTGCCATGTAAGACATGCCTGCTTCCCCTTCCACCATGACTGTAAGTTTCCTGAGGCCTCCCCAGCCGTGCAGAACTGTGAGTCAATTAAACCTCTTTCCTTTATAAATAGGAGCAGTTTTGACAAACACTAAAGGGCCTCACGAGGTTCATTAATGCTGACTCAGGTGCCTCTACTCTGTGGCAGTTGAACTGATTCCTATTCCTTCATGGAGATTAAGTTTCTCACAACTTCTTCTTGAATAAGCATAGGACTTAGGAAGACCTGAAAATTCTACTTCAGAAGATTGGGGTGATTGTTAGATAAAATCAAATCAAATAATATATGTGGAAGCTACTAGCAAAATATCTGGCACATAGTAGATCTCTAATAAAAGCTGGTTTCCTTCTGCTCGCTCGTTTTTCCTCTCTATGGCACCCTCTTAGCATCCACAGGGACTTCGGCCAACCTGTGTGAGCATTTCATTCCTGGTGCTGTTAAGGAGTGCCCACCATACAGGGCTGGTAACTACCAAGATCTGTTTGATGGTGTTGGGACTCAAAGAACACCCCCAAAATAAAGGCCTCAGAAACAGTCTTAGAAGCAAAACTTTTTTTTCCTCTAATTTTCTCTTGTCTTCTTGTCTAAGACTAAGACTTGTCTAGACTAAGGTCCTTCAAGGCTTGCCATAGAAACTAGACTCCCTCTTCCCCAAGGAGAGTCATACAAATGAGAATCTCTTTGCCCCAAAGCCAGCCATAAAACCTAAAAATATTACTGTAATTTTTCCTGCACCTTTCTGTGTTATTCACTCTTTTTGTCCAATTATATTTCTACATAGTTATCCATACTTTATTAAAGCTAAATATAAAAATAATTTCCAGGCTGGGTTCAAGGACTCATGTCTATAATCCCAGCACTTTGGGAGGCTGAGGTGGGAGGATCCTTTGAGCCCAGGAATTTGAGACTAGCCTAGGCATCATAGCCAGGCCCTGTCACTACTAAAAATAAAATAATTAGCAGAATGTGGTTGCTCATTCCTGTGGTCTCAGCTACTCGGGAGGCTGAGGTGGGAGAGCTCAGCTACTTGAGAGGCTCAGCTACTCTGTTGCCAGGCTGGAGTGCAGTGGTGCGATCTCAGCTCACTACAACCTCCGCCTCCCAGGTTCAAGCGATTCTCCTGCCTCAGTCTCCGGAGTAGCTGGGATTACAGGTGCATGCCACCACACCCAGCCAATTTGCATATCAAAATGTAAGTCAGTAGCTTACCAAGATAAAGGCAGCATATAAAACATTATCACTGTGCAAAAATTCAAGATTCTTTCCATGAGCACTTCCTGAGGTATTTACTTGACAAAACTTTCATAAGACGACCATATGTAGTGTATCACATTTATTGACCTATGTATGTTAAACCATCCCTGCGTTTCAGGTATGAAACCAACTTGATCATGGTGCATTATCTTTTTGATATGCTGTTAGATTTGGTTAGCTGGTATTTTGTTGAGAATGCTTTTGTCAAGGACTTTTGCATTTATGTTTATCAGGGATATTGGTCTGTAGTTTTCTTTTTTGTTTTGGCTTTTCCTGGTTTTGGTATTAGGATAATATTGGCTTTATAGAATTATTCAGGGAGGATTTTCTCTTTATCTCTTGGAACAGTTTCAGTAGTATTGGTACCAGTTCTTCTTTGAATGTCTGATAGAATTCAGCTGAAAATCCATCTGGTCCTGGATTACTTTTTGTTGGCAATTTTTCTTATTACTGTTTCAGTCTCACTTCTTGTTATTGTTCTGTTCAGTTTCCAATTTGTTTTTATGTCTGGTTTAATATAGGAGAGTTGTATATTTCCAGGAATTTATCCATTTCCTCTGGATTTTCTAGTTTTTCCATGTAAAGGTGTTCATAGTAGCCTTGAATAATCTTTGGTCTTGGAAGACAAAATGGGGTATGGAAGGGATGGTTTTGAGCTAAACTGTTTCAGCGCAGATCATCAGGCATTAGTTAGATTTTCATAAGGAGCATGCAACCTAGATCCCTTGTATGTGCAGTTCAAAATGGGGTTCACACTCCTATGAGTATCTAATGCCACCATTGATCTGGCCAGGTGATAATGCTCACTTGCTGCTGCTCACCTCCTGCTGTGTAGCCAGGTTCCTGACAGGCCAAAGACCATTGGTAGTCTGCAGTCCCAGGGCGGGGGAACTCTGATCTAAAGAACTAGTTCTATAAAAGAGAAACTGAGATCAAGTTAGGTCATATCAATGAAAACATACCTAGGTGTCAAAACTGTTTTCTAACTCCAATTTATGTCCTCAGTTTTGGAGGGATAATGATATTTTTGTGTTTTATTCTCTAAGATTTGCAGATTATCAGTTTGCAAATTAGTGAAGATTCAGTATAATTTTGTAGGTACTTGATATGGTTTGGCTCTGCGTCCCCATCCAAATCTCATCTTGAATTGTCATCCCCATATGTTGGGACCTGGTGGGAGGTGATTGGGTCATGAGAGTGGTTCCCCCATGCTGTTCTCATGATAGTGAGGGAGTTCTCACAAGCTCTGATCACTTAAGAGTGGCAGTTTCCCCTGCACTTTTTCTCTTTTCTGCTGGCTTGTAAAGAGGTTCTTTCTTCTCCTTTGCCTTCTGTCATAATTGTAAGTTTCCTGAGGCCTCCCAAGCCATGCAGAATTCTGAGTCAGTTAAACCTCTTTCCTTTATAAATTGCCCAGTCTCAGGCAGTTCTTTACAGAAGTGTGAAAATGGACTAATACAGTACTCAAAAAGAGATCAGAAGTATACTTACCCAAAGAGATCAGAAGTATACTTACCCAAAATAGATCAATCTTTGGTAGTGTTAAGTTTCCATCCTGGTCTAGCAGCTGGATTTCTCAGGGTTCTAGATGGCTAACAGTAAGATTGTCTTACTTTCAGGTATCTAATCAGGCACTAATTCACAATGATGGCACACTGCAATGTGGTTTAGACATAGGTAGTCAATGCTCACTGTAGAGAGAAAATCATGAGGCTAATACTTTCAGTGGCTCTTTCCTGAATTGCCAGCCCATGTTTAGAAGCATGATTATATTTTGAGGAATGCTTAAGTGACAGCATGAGGGCTAACTGCTGTGTTCATTTAGTTTATGGCTCTCTTCCTACATTATTATGGTTTGCAAACATTTGTTAGAACATGGAACGCTTTGGCCTGCTTGACTGCATACCACTTGCAAGTGGGGAGGATTTCAGAGTCAATTATGAATCAGGAACTATGAATTAAGACCAAAAATTGCAAATGGAATGAACCAGAAATCAGTTAGTAGACCCAGCCTGGATCTGGCCTGGTCTCAGCACAGAAAGACTGAACCCACTAGGCTTCATGACTCTTTGCACTCTTTTTAGGTGATCACTGACCAGTCAACAAGGCCCAAGGACGAACACAGCAAAGTGGAATACGCTGGTGGTGGCAGGTCTCTTAGGGCTTTTATTTGGTGTAGACAACAACACCAGGGGCATACATTAAAAGCAAATTCAAAAAGTCTAAGTAAAAAAAAAAAAAAAATCTAAGTAGACTGGTGGTTTCTAAGGTATGAGGCCTTAAAGCCACAGACATGTTATTAATGTTTGTCCTGAAGCAGTAAATACTTTGAAATTGAAAATACCTCCCTCTTTTAAGGAAAGACTCAGTCTGATTAGAGTAAAGCCTGACCAAGCCCAGATGTCACACAGTTATGATTCATGGTCAAGAGTGGATTATGCAGACGAGTAGTTTCTTTAGTCATGACATTTTAAGCAAAGTAAACATTTTCAAAGTGGTTGCATAACAAACTGGTGGTACTACATTTTTCTTAATTTCTTCCTAATATGAGGAGGCCCACAGTAGAATTACAGGACAACTTGTTTGTGTGTGAACTAAAATAATTTTGGCATCATGTTTTAAGAACAGTTCCTTCTACAGAGTCTATAAATGGAATAGGACTGTTAAAGATGCCTTCCATGGTACGGGGAGATGAAAGCATTTTTGAAACTTGTGCAGGTCATTTTGATAGGAGGAAGCTATATTTCTTCATTTGTTCTACTGCTTTGAACTTGCAACGAAAAACTCCTTTCTTGAGGTACTTACAAATCTTCAGACTTTGGCACAAGAACATTTCTATTCTAGTAGTCACTCTTATGGAACATTAAGAAGAGGGTCTAGGCCCGGGTGCAGCGGCTCACGCCTGTAATCCCAACACTCTGGAAAACCGAGGTGGGCAGATCACTTGAACCAAGAAGTTTGAGACCAGCCTGAGCAACATAGTGAGACCCCATCTCTATAAAAAATACAAAAACTAGCTGGGCATTGTGGCACATGCCTGCAGTCCCTGCTACTTGGGAGGATCAACTGAGCTCAGGAGGTTGAGGCTGCAGTTGAGCCATAATGGCACCACTGCACTCCAGCTTGGATGACAGAGCGGGATCCTGTCTCAAAAATAAGAAAATAGCCAAGTGCTGTGGCTCATGCCTGTAATCCCAGCACTTTGGGAGGCTGAGGCAAGTGGATCACCTGAGGTCAGGAGTTTGAGACCAGCCTGACCAACATGGAGAAACCCCGTCTCTACTAAAAATACAATATTAGCCGGGTGTGATGGTGGGTGCCTGTAATCCCAGCTACTCGGGAGGCCGAGTCAGGAGAATCGCTGGAACCTGGGAGGTGGAGTTTGCGGTGAGCCAAGATTGCGCCATTGCACTCCAGCCTGGGCAACAAGAGCGAAACTTCGTCTCAAAAAAATAATAATTAAAAATAAATAAAAATAAAATAAAAAAGAAGAGTCCAGTTGGGTCTTAAGTCCACTGAGAAAAAAAAATAGATAATGAAGAACCTGGGAGTTATTGGTAAATAAGTCAGGACCATTCACTGCTCTCACGTTCTTACTTTCTTTTATGTGGCCATTGCTATAGCTGGTCAGTTTGTATATTTCACCATCATGTCTCACCATCTTGGGATACAAGAATTAAAAGTCATATGACTATTTGTAACACACATATTCTCTTCAAAAAGCAAAGAAAAGGTCACGGACAGTATCACAAAATTCCACCATTCTGAGACTTTGCCAGAGATTACTGCAACTTCTGACAATGCTTTAAGCACCTATGTACTGAGTGGCTCACTAGAAAAATTCGTGGAATGTTGTATAAAGCAACTGTGTCTACCTCTGCGGCAAGGGATTTGTGGAGATGTTCGAGTTTTACCATGAGCATATTTGACTTTCAGAAATATATCTGGAGAAGCTGCTGTCTTTACGCATCTCTATTTACAGCCAATCCTTGATCTCATCATGCTGTTTAAAGACTACTCCCTGTTTTGGTGAGTTACTTCCTCAAGTTGAGTATTATTACAATACTTTTGGGGTTTTTTTGGCTGAGCACAGTGGCTCAGGCCTGTAATTCCAGCACTCTGGGAGGCCAAGGCCAGAGAATCGCTTGAGCTCAGGAGTTCAAGACCAGCTTGGGCAACATAGTGAGACCCTGTCTGTATTAAAAATAATAAGAAGAAAGAAACTTCTAGTTTTATTCACAGTCACTATGAAAAATAACCATATAAAGTTTCTTACGGTATTTTAATTGTATATTGTCATTTTCCATTCTGTAGTGTTGAACTGAAAATGAGTGACAAAATTTTTTCTTAGAATTCAGTGCTAGGAAAAGTTTTGCTTCCTTTGCGAAACTATCAGCCTCTTTTGAAAATGACAGTTATGTAAGTGGTTGGGGCACGTGGCTCTCAGGAATCTCAATGTTTTAATTTGTTGTTCAATTGTATGTTTACTGTTACCTGTATGCTTTTCTGGGAATACCTTTTATACTAAAAATACTTATACTTTGAAATATTTATTTTTAAAATGTACAGTAAAATAAAATGTATTTTAAAAATGTAAATTAAAATATTTATTTTTCAGTGTTCCTGTCTTTTAAAAATGTTCAACTGCCTTCTCAATGAGATGGTGGTGTAAGTAAACAGGAATAAAAAAAAAGGGTCCCAGACTGGGAACAAAGGCAATGACTCCATGGAATTTCCCTTGGGAATGAAAGCCTGGAATACTTTTTTCATTTGTGATTGAATACAACTTTGGGAAAGTTAGCTGGAAGCTCTACCCTAGGGAGATGTCACTTCTAAGAAAATAGTAAGGAATTTGCTAATTCATCGTTATCACCACACTCATGTTAGAGTCATCATTTTTAGACAACTAAAGAAGAACTAGGGTAGAAAGCATTTATTGAGATTTTTTTTTGAGACAGAATTTTACTCGTTTCCCAGGCTGGAATGCAATAGCGTGATCTTGGCTCACTGCAGCCTCTGCCTCCCAGGTTCAAGCAATTCTCCTGCCTCAGCCTCCCAAGTAGCTTAGATTACAGGCATGCACCACCATGCCTGGCTAATTTTGTATTTTTAGTAGAGATGGGGTTTCTCCATGTTGGTCAGGCTGGTCTCAAACTCCCGACCTCAGATGATCTGCCCACCTCAGCCTCCTAAAGTGCTGGGATTACAGGCATGAGCCACCATGCCCAGCCAATCATTTATCTTATGTATAAGTGAAATTGACCGACAGAAACTTTAGTCATTCTTGATAGCAAAACTTCATGTGGTGAAACATTTTAAAATATTAGAATGGGTTCCGTTATTTACACAACTCAAAATCCAAAAAAGTACAAAATCATATTTAGTAATAAGTTTCTCTTCAAACACTGCCCTTTAACTATCCAACTCCCATTTCAAGACACAACCAATATTATCTGCTTCTGGTGTATGTTTTGTTTTGTTTTGACACAGGTCTTGCTCTGTCATGAGGTTGAAATGCAGTGGCACCATCATGGCTCACAGCAGCCTCAACCTCTTAGACTCAAGCCATCCTCCCATCTCAGCCTCCAGAGTAGCTGGGATTACAGACACATGCCACCACACCCAGCTAATTTTTGTATTTTTTATAGAGACAGGGTCTCACTAAGTTGCCCAGGCTGGTCTCAAACTCTTGGGCTCAAGTGATCCTTCCTTCTTAGGCTTCCCAAAGAGCTGGGATTAAAGGTGCAAACCACCATGCCGGGCCAATTTTATGCTTATCAAACAAATATATCCATATATGTATCCATACCAGTGTATATAATTTCCTCCTATTTAGTAGAAATTATAGCATACTATTAGATAATTATGTTGTGTTAAAAAATGCACATGATATATATTGGAGATCATCTCATAACAGTACAAAGAGCTTTCTCATTCTTTTTAAAGGCCTTCATAGGATTTCATTTTATGCCTGTATCATGATTTACCAGACCTTTACTGAAGAATATTTGTATTAAAAAAAAACTTTTATTATTATACACAATGATTAAATAAACAAGTTTGTATATACATGCCATTTCTCATGTGTGTTGTAAAATAAACTCTTTTTTTTTATTTGAGGCAGATTCTTGCTGTATTGGCCAGGCTGGAGTTCAAGTGGCACAATCTTGGCTCACTGCAACCTCCACCTCCCAGGTTCAAGCCATTTCCCTGCCTCAGCCTCCTGAGTAGCTGGGATAACAGGTGTGTGACATCATGCCCGTAACATCACACCTGGATAATTTTTGTATTTTTAGTAGAGATGGGTTTTTGCCATGTTGGCCAGGCAGGTTTTGAACTCCTGACCTCAGGTGATCTGCCCACCTCAGCCTCCCAAAGTGCTGGGATTGCAGGCGTGAGTCATCATGCCACCATGCTTGGCCAAGATAAACTCTTATATGTATATTTGCAATATTGTTAGGTATTCTGACCTTCCCTCTCTGGAGGTTATTCTAATTTACATTCACATTTGCATTGTGACTGCTTGTCTATACTTTTCCAAACACTGTGGTAATCAAACTTTCCAATCTTTGACAATCTGATAGGTGAAAAAACGGTTTCTCAATATAGTTTTAATTTACATTTTCTTGTGGAGAAAAAAAAACTGAGCCAACTTTTCTTGGACAAAGGGACACAAAGTTATGTGAGTTATTACTTTATCCTTAATATTGCTCCTGGAGTCTGTAGCAGGTCAGCATTAGAGTTCAGAGATCAGGAACATGGCAACATGCCCAGAACTGAGATGAAAAGAAAAGTCAATAGCCCCATTTCATGAATATTTGCCTTGAGGAGTCTCTGAAGATGCCCCTAGAAGATAACTTGTTTTTATGTGGATACAATTAGGATCTAAGTTTCAGATTCCCCAGTGCCGGCAAAAGAAGCTCTGGTTACTTAGCAGAAGATAGTATTTTTCCCCCTCAAACCATCTGATACAAAAATGAAGTAAAACAGGTTCCATATTTAGAGATATAACTAAGCCACACAATAGGATTGTGGGGTTTAGACCAAATCATCTAGGTCACACGAGGGTTATAAAGATTAAATGATATGTTTAACACAAGAGGTATTCTGCTTAGGGCTGGAGGCTTGTTGCTAATTAGCATAATTGCCTCGTGACTTGCAGAAACTATGTCAGCGTTTTGTTTTGTTTTTGTGTGCTTTTGCATAGGGAGAATCATCCGGTGGGTGTTTAATCTATTTAAAATGAATCACATGCCTTTCCTAACATCACGGATCATGTTAGTTGCATGTCTACCTGGATAGCAGGGATCTCAAAAGTAAGTGAGAGGTGTCATTATGTAATGGAATTAAAAAAGATTAGGAGTTAGGCTTGCTGGGTTTGCACTTGCCCTCACTGGCTGTGTGACCTTGTGCTGGTCACTTGACCTTTCAGAGCTTCAATTCCTCATTTGAATAATGGAGATAATCTGACCTATATACCCCTGTGTTTTGTAGTGAGGAAAGAATGGATCGGATCATTGTACACGTGAAAAGGCTTTACATCTATCAATGGCAAGACATCTGTCAGTTATTCTAATATTCACCGTATAGAAAACTGTGCAATATAGCGTTCTTAGATTTATTCTCAAAAAAATTCACTTCTCTTTAAGAGCGTTTAGCAAACCCCTATCAGGTAATTAAAAAGAAAGTATTAAAATTAAAAAGATTAAAAGTTTGTTCTCAGGTTGTCTGATATTTAATGGTTCAGTAATGTTACAATTCACAGGCAGAATAGCATCTTCGGACAAGTTTTCTATTAAAAATATGCTTTATAGAAGAAAATATTTTATGGGCCTAAAAGAAAGCTGTGGATGAAATCTGCTCAGTTTAGCAAAGATCAAGGACTAAGTTTGTGTTTAGAGAAAAGTAGGTCGGGCCTAGTTTCTCTCTCTGGGGTTCTAGACTCCTTTCCACGTTGTAGCTGAAGCTCTCACAGCTGGAGAGCTCCTTCCTTTGACCTTTAATACATACTTGCTAGTAAACTTGCTAGAAGCATGAAGATAATACAGACTTCGAGTCGGCCCTTCTAAGAGACAATCACGACTCCTTCCTTGCAAGCCTCCGCCCTGATAACTCAACGGTCCCACCTTCTACCCGCCCCGCGGTGCGAGGCCTCACGGCCTACAGGTGGCCAGTGGGAAGCAGGAGGCAGATGCCCCACCTACCCCGCCCGGCCCGGCCTAGGCCCCAGCGCTGGATGCCGCAGAGCCCCGGGCCCCTGCGGGGTCCAGTGCGGTCCGGGAACGCGCGGTGCAGCCAGGTGCGCCGGCGGCAGTGGCGGCCGCAGGGCCCCGCGGCGCACGTGGCCACAGGTGCAGCTCCGTCCAGGGCGGGCGCCTGGGGCGTGGGGCGCGTCGGCACTTAGCCCGGGAGCGCGCGGGGCTTCGGGATTGGGACCCGGGAGCGCGAACGGAAGGCGCGAGCAGCCGAGCGGAGCCCAGCACCCCGAGGTACGGCGTCGCACGTCCTTCAGGTTCCCCGGGGGGCCGCCCCCTGGGACAGCGGCTGGACTCGGTCTCTGGCCGCGAGCCGCGGGAGGGGAGCCCTTGGAAGGAGCCGCCGCCGGTGTGGGCGGGAGGCCTGAGCTCGGCTATTTACAAGTTTCCCAAACTCCCCGCCCTGCTCCACCCCCTGGCGGCCCCCGAGGCGGGGAGGCGGGGAGGCCGGGGCTCCAGGACTCCCGGTCCTGCCGGGCAGCCGCCGCCGCCGCCGGGGTGGGGTGGTGCCGCCCCGCGCGGTCCCAGGTGCCGACGCCGCCCCCGAGGCCTCCGGGGCGAGTCCGCGGCGCCCCCGCCGAGGGTCCAAAGGGCGCCAACGCTCCCCGCCTCTCTGTCTCTGCTCCCGGAGAGCTCGTAGGAGCTGCGGGTAAGTGAGGGCTGGGCTCTATTCCGGCTGCCCCGCGGCGGGGGTGGAGGGGGGACAGGCGAGCGCGCCGCCCTGGGGGCCGGGACCGGCCCCGGGGAGGGGAGGGGGCGTTCCGGGGGCCTGGGGGCCGAAGCTGGTCCGGGGAAATGGGGCGGCAGCGCCGGCGGAGCGGAGGCGGGTCTCACGTGGGCCGGCGCAGAGCCTGCGGAAGGGACGGATGCGGATCTCGTCGCTGTCACCTTGAAAGTGACCGAGGGGTTTGACGGTGGACTCCTTATGCCGCCCACCCGGGGCCGGCGGTCCCAGCCTTCTCGCTGGGCCCCTTCTCAGCAGAAGGAATCAGGGCCGAGAAAGCAGGTTCCTTTGGGTTGCTGCAGGTCCCAAAGACCCCTCGCCGCACCTCGCTACTTTCTGCAGCTCGTTTGCACTTTTCAAGCTCTAGAAAAAGCCTGTCTTAAGTAAGGTGACCTTATTGACGGCTCTGTAGTACTTAGTGGACTTAGGTGTTTACTGAGGAACCTTTTTGTTCCTTTTTGAAGAGGTACTCGTTTTTACCAAGTTGTTTGTTGATTTCGACTTGGAGTAATTTGGGATTAGGAAGGAAGAGGTTAATTCTTCATTTAGCCTGCTGCACATACTCTGTTAAATACTGTTTATTTGAACTAGTCAGTGTTCTAAGAAAGGAAATCCAGTCTGTTTTGTTTCAGTGAAACCAAACTCTTGGGCAAAACGGTGGGTGAAAGCTTTCAAGTTTTGCCAGGTGAAGGTGATTGGAAGTCAGTCATCACTAAATCACAGCGCTGAGGCTGGAGGGTGGGAGTGGAGGTTTTAGGAGTCGATTTCAGGAGGAAGGGAGGTAATGTAGGAGGGAGGGGATTAAAAAAGAGAGCCATTGCTTCCTGCGAACCTGTGACCTCCTTAAGGAGGCTGTATGCAAGGTAACAGTGCTTGGATAGCTCTAAAAGGAATTGCAGTTCTGTAGACAAATTTCTTTTTCAGAAATGATTAGGGCAGGAAATGATGGACAATTTAAGTTAAAATGATGATGTCCTGTTAGTACAGTGCTTTACAGTGTGCAAAGTGCTGTTACAGATTTTTCTTTTTCATAAGCAATATATTAGGAAAGTTATACGAAGAAAAGATTAGAACTGCATGCTTATCCTTAAAACCAAAACCAAAAAACCTTAGAAGTGAAATTTAATTTAAAATAATATGTAGTAACTTACATAACTTGGCAGCAACTTTTTTCACCTGTTCTTTTTAAAATCAGATTTATGAAGAGAAAATAGTGCTTGGTAGGTCTGCATGGTCGTGCTTGCTAGAAAATCATGTTTGGAACAAGACCTTTTAGTTATATGTCAGTAATTCAAGGTTACATTTTGGAGAATAATAATAGGATTATAAAATTCTAAATACATTTCTTATAATATTTTTGGAAACGAACCTGCAGTTGGTAGACTCAAGCATTTAAAAAGCCTGTTTCTTAATAGCCCTGTTAACCCTGTTGGTTTTGATTTCAAAAGTAATGCATGCTTGCTGTATAAAAATAGGTAGATTCAGAAAAGTGAGTTAAGCAATTTCACCAAAGATAATCACAGTTAATATTTAAGAAAATGCATGTTAATATATAGAACATAATTTATTACATTGATATATTTTATCTAGATACACTATTGCGTGCTAGGTTTTTTCTGCTTAATTTATCATGAAAAATTTTCTATGTCATTAAATCTTCAAAAATCTCAGTGGCTATTTAATAATACATCACATAGATGTATCAGTCAAATTGTTTTTCATTTATTTCTGCTATTACTAAATATACATTTGCAACAAATACCTTTTTAAAACTTTATGTGCAGGGTTTATATCCTTAGAGTCCTTGAAATACAGCTGATGGTTGAAAGATCTGATACATATTGGCCATCTGGTTTCCAAAAAATGTTTAACCAAATTATGCTCCCACCAGCACTCTGTGAGAATACTTCTGTTACCATATTCTTGTCAACATGGAGAACCATCCTTGAAAAGGAAAAAAAATATTCTGGCCAGCTATATAGGTGAACAGTGCTATCTCTATATTTAAATTTCAGTTTCTTTGATGACAGATGATTTGAACACCAAAGAAATCTCGTTTTTCATTTTGAAATTTAACATAGTGCCAGATTTTTTTCTGGGATATTAGTATTTTTCCATTAATTCATAAGAGCCTTTTATGGATTAACGGTAAATCTTTACCAATCATATTGCAGATACTTTTCCCATTTTATTTTTGCTTTATATATGTATGCTGGTTTTGACATACAGAATTTCCTTTAATGACGATAAATCTGTTGACTTTGTCAAAACAGAATTTTTGACACTACTAAATGAACTTTGTGACTGTCGTAGAAAATTAAAAAAAAAAATTTTCCAGCCAGGCACAGTGGCTCACACCTGTAACCTCAGTACTTTGGGAGACTGAGGTGGGTGGATTATGAGGTCAGGGGTTCAAGGTCAGCCTGGCCAACATGGTGAAACCCCATCTCTACTAATGATACAAAAAATTAGCCTGGGGTGTGGTGGCGTGAGCCTACAGTCCCATCTACTTGGGAGGCCGAGGCAGGAGAATCGCTTGAACCCGGGAGGCGGAGGTTGCAGTGAGCCGAGATCACGCCATTGCACTCCAGCCTGGGTGACAGGGCGAGCCTCCATCTCAAAAACAAAAAAAAATTTCCCCCAATTTCTGAATTAGAATCTTTTCAAATTAATTACAAGAACTTCCATATCCTGGAGTAGAGACCGTTGCAAAACTGATTCCATTTGTTGATGAGAAGCCATTGTGCCTATTATATAATATTAGAGACCGTTGCAAAACTGATTGCATTTGTTGATGAGAAGCCATTGTGCCTATTATATAATATTAGGAACAATATCCTTTGCATTCAGAGCAGAAAGTTTAAAATCCCAAAGACTGAAAGTTTTTCAGATCTGTTATTCTGTGACTATACAAAGTAGGCCCACGATCCATGTATTTTCAGTAAATCTACTTGTAGTGCCATTTGGACATACTTTTTTTATAGTTGTTATTGTGGTTTTATACTGACTTGATAATGAGTCTTGATGTCCAGACAAATGTACTATATATGAACTTAAAAAATTTCCTGGATTAATTTCCAACACTGCTACTCAGCAAACAATTTATTTGAGCGGGGGAAGCATGTCTTCCTGATTTCTCAAAGTTGAGTTCTTTTTCTGTGTTGTGAAAGCTTAAATATACCCTGAAAGGCCTCACTGAACAAAATGTATTCTCCATCAGAGCCTGAGTCCCTTTTATTCCCCATCCTTACAGCCTAAGAGTAGGCCATAGGATTGTATTTGAGCCATAAGGATGAAATTGGAGTTCAGGATCTGTGTGCTTAGGGGCACTTAAAAATGGCCTCAGATGGCCAGGCATGGTGGCTCACGCCTGTAATCCCAGCATTTTGGGAGGCCAAAGTAGGCAGATCACATTGTCAGGATATTGAGACCAGCCTGGCCAAATGGTGAAACCCCATCTCTACTAAAATACAAAAAATTAGCTGTGCGTGGTGGTGCGTGCCTGTAGTCCCAGCTACTTGGGAGACTGAGGCAGGGGAATTGCTTGAACCCAGGAGGCGGAGGTTGCAGTGAGCTGAGATCATGCTACTCTACTCCAGCCTGGTGACAGAGCAAGACTATATCTCCAAAAAAAAAAAGACCTCAGACTTTCTCTGGAGGAAGGCAAGCCCCAGAGGGGGTGACTCTTAGCAGTAGGTACAGTAATATTTGTGGCCTCCTGGGAAGAAGGATGAGAGATCCCACCTCACAGGAAATGAAGGACTAGATGGGATGGTATGACCCCAGCCAGCCTGAAATCTGGCCCCAAATAGTCTACTTTGACCAGGGAGTCTATACTTGGTTTAGGATGGTCTACTATAACCAGAGGTTGAATTTGACTTGTAATTTCTTCTAATTTTTAAATTTAATTTAATTTTTTGAGATAGGATCTTGCTCTGTCACTTGGGCTGGAATACAGTAGCATGATCATAGCTTACTGCAGCCTTTACCTCCCAAGCTCAAGTGATCCTCCCACCTCAGCCTCCTGAGTATCTGGGACTACAGGCATGTGCCATCACTCCCGGCTAATTTTTGTATTTTTTTTTTTGTAGAGATGGGGTTTTGCCATGTTGCCCAGGCTGATTTTGAACTCCTGGGCTCAAGCAAATACTCCCACTTTCAGCCTCGCATAGTGCTAGGATTATAGGCATGAGCCCCTGCTCCTAGCCTGAAAATTTCTTTCTGTTTTTTTGAAACAGAGTCTCACCCTTGTCGCCCAGGTTGAAGTGCGGTGGCAGCATCTCAGCTAACTGCAGCCTGTGCCTTGTGGGTTCAAGTGATTCTCCTGCCTCAGCCTCTTTAGTAGCTGCGATTACAGTATGCACCACCATGCCTGGCTAATTTTTGTATTTCTATAGAGATGGGGTTTCACCATGTTGCCAATCTGGTCTCGAATTACTGACCTCAAGTAATCTGCCCCCCTCAGCCTCCCAAAGTGCTGGGATTACAGGCTTGAGCCTCTGCATCTGGCCTAAAAATTTATTTCTAAATTAAGTTCCATAGATGATTGCCCTGATGTTGGTTATTTATTTTCTTAGAGAAAATTCCCTCAGTAATCTTTAAGATTATTCTTTTATACGGGTGATTTTCCATGATGACATTAATGCATGGGTTTTTCTTGTTCATGTGGCCTTGGATGGCAAAAAAGACTCCATTCTGGAGATGACAAATTTTGGGGCTGATCTTTGCCATGTGGATGGAGATGATAAAACTTCATTTTCAGACACCATAAGCAGATTTGCAACTTGTGATGGCCCTGATTTATAAATGTTACACAATCAAGGAAGAAAGGGTGCCTTTTCTCAACAAAGTGAGAATTACATAAACAAGGTTGAACCTGGAAGTGCTTCACTTAAGTAAAGAGCTTTCAGGTACTTTAGAAGTACATATTTACATATAAATCTTGATTTTTAAACAACTTTGTTTATTAAAGCTTAGACTTTAAGCTGTATATTGGAAAGGAGTAAAAATGTATTTAAAGAGCAGGCTTCTTTCTCAATGAAGAATGTTCTTGACTACACACTAGTTACACAAGTTTTTAATTCTAACCTAGATTTAATTTTGAAATTGTAAAATTAAGTAAAGATAATCTTAAGGTCACTTAAACTTTCTCATGAGGAAACATGTTTACTTGTAGAGTGGCATTGATTAGAATCTTTTTGAGCAGTGAAAAAAGTTGAAGTGCAAGTCATAATTTTCTCAAACTAGCTGGGAAGGGCAAAGAGGTTGTAAGGAAACCTCACTTCCAGGGAGTGCACTTTGGCCTGAAATTGCACTGATTTCATATTTCAATGGGGTTGTGTCGAGCGGCAGAGGAGGCTTGACAAGCTCGTAGGTTTTCCTTGGACTTTAAGCTCTATACTCAATTGTAATAAAAATGTATTTATTTAAAAATGAACTGCATTTAAGTCTTGCTATCAGGCCCATGTCTAAATTAAGACTGTTCTTAGGGCCGGGAGCAGTGGCTTATGCCTGTAATCCCAGCACTTCGTGAGGCCAAGCTGGGTGGATCACTTGAGGTCAGGAGTTCTAGGCTAACCTGACCAACATGGTGAAACCTCATCTCTACTAAAAATACAAAAAATTAGCTGGGTATGATGGCCAGTGCTGTAATCTGAGCTACTGGGGAGGCTGAGGCAGGAGAATTGCTTGAACTCAGGAGCTGGAGGTTGCAGTGAGCCGAGATCACACCACTGCACTCCAGCCTGGCTGACACAGTGAGACTCCATCTTAAACAAACACAAAAACGAAACAGAATGTTCTTGGGCCTGGTGCAGTGGCTCACACCTGTAATCTCAGCAATTTGGGAGGCCCAGCCTGGTCACCTGAGGTCAGGAGTTTGAGACCAGCTTGGCTAACATGGTAAAACTCTGTCTCTACTAAAAATACAAAAGTAACCAGTGTGGTGGTACACACCTTTAATTCCAGCTACTTGGGAGAGTGAGGCAGGAGAATCACTTGAACCCAGCAGTTGGAGGTTACAGTGAGCTGAGACTGCATCACTGCTTTCCAGCCTGGATAACAGAGTAAGTCTCTGTCTCAAAAGAAAAAGAAGAATGTTCTTGTATACACACAAGTTACATGAATAAAAGTAAGAAAAAAACGCACATTTACCTTCATTCTAACCTAGAAGCTTTATTGCTAGGACACAGTTTGAATACAGCTAAAGGGAAGAATAGACTAGGAACAGATCGATCTTTGAGGTAAAATGTATTGGAAGAGGTTTTTAAATCATTAAATGACCTTATTCTTTTAAATACAGAAATTCGTACTTGATAAGTAAATTGTGTCTTAAGCTTGATGCAGAAGAAAAGAAAATTAGTGTTTAAATTTCAGGACTAATCAAATAGAATTACTCTGATCTTCTACCGTTACCTAAAACATTTAAGGAAATGCTGTATCCTAAATGGACATTGAGAAAGGAATCCTGGGAAAGCCTGGGAAAGGCTCAGGCTTACCAGGAGAATAGGAAGAAGAGGCCTAACATACATTCTTGTGTAGATAGTGTTTGTGACCATGTTCATTAAGTCTTGACTCTTGGGTAGTTAGCTTATCTTTTATCCTTTTTGTACATTGGAAACATGGTAATATTTAACTCAGGCATTATTTACGCATAGACCAATCTGGATGCAAAGAATCAATATTTCTTCACCTTATTTCAGATAAGCAGTTCATATGAGATATTCAGCAGTGTTCAATGACAAATAAGAAATTAGTTTTCCTTTATGTTTATTTTGTAGATTTTTGAATGATTGTTAGCAGTGAATGATACGAAGTTGAAACTGCATGTCCTCTTAAAACATAGCTCATGTGGCTAGCTTTATGGAACAAAAACAGAAGCCAGCATAGATATGAGCAGTTCCTCTGATGACATTACAACATCGACGTACCCCCTTCCCCTGACCTCTGTGTCAAGGTGGTTGAGTCATATTTCCCAGAATTCTGGTTAACTCACCTTGTACTATTAAAATCTTATTTTTTTAATACAGTAAACTGCTACACTGTAACCATTTCATTCTTAGTCGTATTGCAAAATTGATCCGTTTTTGCTTATTACTGTGAACCTAACCCAATAGACTTTAATTGGGGATTGCAGAAGTCCTACTTGTTGGTGGATCGGAATAGGGTAGAAGGATATTGGAGAATTAGAAATGGATTTAAAAGAGCTGAGCCATGCCAGGACCTGGCTACCAAGAAATATTGTTTTATTAGATCCCCAGTCTAGACCCCACATATAGAACAAAGTCATTTATACATAGCATATAGTTAGGTTTATATTTTCATGTTAAATGATAAATACAAAGCATGAGTAAAAATCATTGCTGTTAGAATATTGTGTTTTCTTTTTTTTATTTTTTTTTGAGACTAAGTTTTGCTCTTGTTGCCCAAACTGGAGTGCAGTGGCATGATCTTGGCTCACTGCAACCTCCACCTCCCAGGTTCACGCGATTCTTCTGCCTCAGCCTTCCAAGTAGCTGGGATTACAGGCATGTGCCACCACACCCAGCTAATTTTGTATTTTTAATAGAAACAGGGTTTTGGTTAGGCTGGTCTTGAACTCTTGACCTCAAGTGATCCACCCGCCTTGGCCTCCCAAAGTGCCGTGCTACAGGTGTGAGCCCCTGCGCCTGGACTACATTTGATTTTTATCAGCCTCACCCATTTTTGAGCACTTTCTTTTCTTTTTTTTTTTTAGAGATGGAGTTTCACCATCTTGGCCAGGCTGGTCTTGAACTCCTGACCTCGTGATCCACCCATCTCGGCCTTCCAAAGTGCTGGGATTACAGGCGTGAGCCACTGCGCCCAGCCTTTTTTTGAGCAGTTTCTGTGGGCTAAACACTATGAGGTAGAAGAGCACAGACAAAAACAGAATTTGACCTCAGTTCTTGGAGAAGTCAGAGAAACCCCGATCATTGTGAAAAGTGCAGTTTTGGAAATGTTAATAAGTGTCCATGTTACTAGAAACATTCTCCCAGATTGTTAACATTGGGCCCTGCTTTGAAAGTTCCACCTGCTGTCTTGACCAAAGTTTGCTCACATAGGCTGTATTGACATCTTGGTTATATAAGCATCCTTATCCTTAATCATGCTTACCTATTCCTTCTTTCCAAAAGGACTTAGAAGGAAAATACTTGACGTATCTTAATTTCTCTCAATAAAAATCTTTAGTTACCTTTTCTAGTATCTTTCTGCTTCTTAAGGATAGGGTCTAAATCTTTGGGTGTTGGGTACATTTTTACTTTTATAATTATTTCTTCCAGATATGGTCTGGAATAAATCATCTAGAGCTTTGATGGCATGGTATTTTGAAATTCTTTTTTCACGTAGACACAGCTACTAGAAAGTTTTTTAAACTGTAGGTATTAATTTCCTTACTGTTTTTCTCTGCCTTGCTCCTTGCCCTCTCCGCTTGCCCTCACCCCCTCATCCAGTGTTTCAGACTCAGCAAGCAGAGGGAAGGTAGCTCAGCCTGGGTCTTGTGTCCCACTGAAAGGCCATGCCTTTGGGAACAGAGCATCAGAGCTGGAAGTTTCTTGTTCCTTCTGAGTTACTGTTTTCTTATGAAGAGTCCGTTTCAAAACATCTGGCATAGCCATGTGCAAATATATGTATATAATTCATTCCACTCATGATAATTTATTACATTCTCCATGCAGACAATCACAAGTTGACAGTTTTCTCTTGACTAGGGACTTGGGCTGTTTTCTGATTAGAGAAGTATGTATGTGCAACTTAAAGAGGAATTCAGATGACTTTACAGGCTAGGATTTTTCTTTTTCATAACATCTAGTAAGACTTGTGTTTCAGAGTAGTTTTGCATTTATGGAAAACTTTTCAGTAGTTCACTAGAATTGCTGGTTGTGGAACTTGATTTAATGCTCTCAAGAAGTTATTTTTTAATGTTAAATTGTTTTGCTTTCTGATTTTTTTTTTTTTTTTGAGAAGGAGTCTTGCTCTGTGACCCAGGCTGGAGTGCAGTAGCGGAAACTCAGCTCACTGCAACCTCTGCCTCCCGGCTTCAAGCTATTCTCATGTCACTGTCTTCTGAGTACCTGAGACTACAAATTTGTGCCACCATGCCTGGATAATTTTTGTGTTTTTGGTAGAGGCAAGATGTTGCTTTATAGTGATTTTAATGGCACCTATGCAGAGGGATATACTTTTAATTTGAATTTAAAAGAGTAGAATCAGTCAATAAAGTAGGTAAGAAAAATACTACATTTCTGTTCTTATGAGAAAACCTAGGCTGGGCGTGGTGGCTCATGCCTGTAATCCCAGCACTTCAGGAGGCCAAGTTGGGCAGATCACCTGACATCAGGAGTTTGAGACCTGCCTGACCAACATGGAGAAATGCTGTCTCTAATAAAAATACAAAACTAGCTGGGCATGGTGGCACATACCTGTAATCCCAGCTATTTGGGAGGCTGAGGCAGGAGAATTGCTTGAAGCTGGGAGGCAGAAGTTGCAGTAGCTGAGATCATGCCATTGCACTCCAGCCTGGGCAACAAGAGTGAAACTCTTGTCTCAAAAAAAAAAAAGAAAGAAAACCTAAACCATTTTATATTGCAGATATGACTGTTTTGTTGGAAAGTGCTGGTTATAGCTTTTTAAGCTGAACATTTAAAAATGTATAACCCCACAGATATATAATCAAATGAAACCTATTTTCTGCTTATAGAGTGTGAGTTGTTTTGATGTTGAATCATTAGCCCTCCATCCTTCAGTGCCAGGGGCTGCCTTTCTTCTTTCCTTCCTCCTGTTTTTATTGAATTTGGAATAAACAAATAGAGGTATTTCACCATTTAGCTAGATTTTGCTCACCCTGACATCCATTATGAAACCCTGGGGACATACTTTATTATAGAATTGGAAACATGTTATGGATATCCAGAACATTTGGTGCAATAATGTCACAGAGGGTGCACAGAATTAACGGGCTAAATTGAATTTGGGTCTGAGATTTTCCTCTTAGCCGTGTGACCTTGGGTGAAATTTCATTGTATTTGCACCCAAGTTGTCTCATCAGAATGCTTGGAGGTGGGAATAGGACCTTGTCTCCTGGAACTCTAATGCAGGTGCCAGGTATGTAGAAGATGATCAGTAGGTGCTAATAACCTTCCTTTTTCTCTAGTTTTAAATATTCTGATTCATAGATAGGGGTTTCATTTTAATATCTGCAGCTTACCCTTGGTGGAGGTGTTGCTTGGATCTGCTGGTGCTGTCTGTTGGAATTAAATTCTAGGCTCAGGAGGCTGGTAACTTTCCCTCTGCCTTAGAAAGAATTGATTGGTACCAAACATTGGAGATTATTTATTCTGACTCCAGCTTTGCCACCTCTTGATTTTCTTAGAGTTTGTCTAGTGAGCTGCTGATATTTTGTTACATTTGAACTATTAAAAAAAATCAGAGCAGATATTTTTATCTTTGGTAAAGTCTAAATTATGTTGCCCATTTGCTATCAATCAGCGCAGTCGAAAGACAGTTGAGTAATCACTTTGATCTAATGATGCACTTACAGATGTTAAACTACTGACGTCCCCTGTTCTAATTTTTCACCTAGTCCAGAATAGTCATATTTTAGAGTTTCAATTGAAAAACGTTATTATTTATGTACACTACCTAAATATGAAAGCAATTCTGTATTTTCATCTTTTAAGCAAAGTGAAATAATAATTCCCTATGCTTGTGACAAGCACATTGTAAATATGGTATTAAGAACTGATCACATCAGCCTTGTGGTTGGGCAGAGCAGGTCTTGAGTGCCCTCTCTTATACAAGAAAAAAATTGAGGACCATAACTATTTGGATAAATGTTTTGTGTTATGGTGAGGAAGTTATGGAACTTCTACCAGTCCATTTCCCACACCCAATATAGTATTGTTATTTGACTAGTTTTAATGCCAGGAAAACTAAGAAGTTACTGTTGCCAGGATTTACTGTACACTGGTGCTAAAATGAGATAAAAGTCATGCAGTAGTTCCCCCTGCCCCCCACCCCACCCCGTGTATTGAGTTTGCTCTAGTGCCCAGGTTGGAGTGCAGTGGTGCGATCCTGCTTCCTGCAACGTCCACCTCCCAGGTTCAAGCGATTCTCCTGCCTTAGCCCCCTGGGTAGCTGGGATTACAGGCGCCTGCCACCATGCCTGGCTAATTTTTGCATTTTTAGTAGGGCTGGGGTTTCACCATGTAGGCCAGGCTGGTCTCGAGCTCCTGACCTCAAGCGATCCACCCACTTTGGCCTCCCAGAGTGCTGGGATTACAGGCATGAGCCACCACTCAATAGTTTTGATACGTAAAATTTTAGATGGTATAGCTTAGAATTAGTTTTCCATTTTCTCATCACAGAACGTGTTAAATGTTGTAAGCCATTCCGATTAGTAGCATAAGTGGAAAATTGACAGTTATAGATCGTTACAATGTTGTATTCTACTTATGTAGTATGTTACAGCTTTCAGACTGCTTCTTCCGATAAGTCCTAATAGAACTCTACAGAAACAATCAATTGAATAATGAGATTTTTTTTGTATCTCATTTTACAGATTAGCAGTCCAAAGTCTTATATGCTAGATAGAAACTAATATTTGCTTTTCCGAAACATTTTTTAAAAAAAGAAATCTTGAATTCTGTTTTCTTATTATAAGCTACAGTGAGGCATGTAATTAGTGGAGGAAATGGTGGTAATCCCAGATGGAAATTTAGGAGGTGAGGTCGGTGTCAGAGCTGGGAAGACTGAATGCCCCCCCCCCCAAAATACAGTTACAGCTGAATATCAGTCATGATTTTTAGCCTAAAAGTCATCAGTTCTCTATTTCCGAATTGTCTTTTAAGGGATATACAGGGTTAGGACTGTACAAGTTGGCCCTGTCTTGGAGGTTGGCTCTCCCTGGGCTACTACTGTGGGTTAAATGTGTATATATAATGACCTTCTGTTCAATAACTCTTACTGGCCAGCAGAAAGCGTAACATAGGTAATCATTTTGAAGAAAAGGGTGCAGGAAGTCGATGTTTAATTAAGGTTGGGAGGTAGAGGGTGAGGTGCCAATTTGCGTAACTACACATTCATAAAGACATTTTCCATTTGGTGTTGGCATGATTAAAATGGAAAATTATTTCCTTTTCACGAAGTGGACTTTGGAGAGAGATGATAACTCTTAAGTTTCTGAACAAGGAAATGTTCACGGTCATTTAACACTTTGGGGTAAAGATTTTATATTTCAGCTGTAAACTCTGCCCTGCCCATGTACTCTACCCCCATGTCCCTCAAGCAACCTGTAGGTATTTTTAAAAAAACTAACTGCATATAATTTAAAAACTAAAATCATGCACAGTCTATATATGAAATCATTTCTTTAGCATAACTGTACAGGCTTTGACAGTGCCTTTGATAAGCCCTGGGCATATATGGTAGTTTTAGTTATTTACTTCTATACAAACAACTCATCGTATAAAAGTAAATACTTGATTGGGCGTGATGGCTCACACCTGTAATCCCAGCAATTTGGGAGGCTGAGGTGGGCGGATCACCTGAGATTGGGAGTTCGAGACCAGCCTGATCAACATGGAGAAACCCCGTTTCTACAAAAAAAAAAAAAATTAGCTGGGTGTGGTGGCGCATGCCTGTAATCCCAGCTCCTGGGAAGGCTGAGGCAGGAGAAACACTTCAACCTGGGAGGCGCAGGTTGTGGAGAGCTGACGTCGCGCCACTGCACTCCAGCCTGGGCAACAAGCAAAGCTTTGTCTCAAAAAAAAAAAAAAAAAATGTAAATACTTTGGGCTCAGTACTATCCTGAAACTAACTGTTTTGCTGTAATGTGATATCTTAGAAATCAAGGACTTTATTTTGTTTCCTCATATTTAGAATCATGCTTTATATTTTTGTTGAATAAATTGTTGAAGGAATGCTGACTTAGATTGAGAAATATAGTTGAGATTGTCAGAAGTCCGTTGGCTTAGGACTGCAGGCAGCTGGCCCATGATCCTTCCCGACCTGCTTTTCCAGGTGGTGGTTTAGTCCGTGGCTGCCGTACCCTACTGGGTTGTGGCCAGAGACCTACTTTAGTAGAAGGGTCTAGATGAGTATGTTCAGGATGTCACAGTGAAATAACGTAATTCTGAGAAAGAGACAAAAATGGTAACTAGTAGCTATTGTCAACATTTAAGCGTTTTAGTTGGGTAGGAAGGATTAGTTGGTAAGCAGATTACATACAAAGAACAAGAAAATAATTTGTAGATTCCAATAATAATTCATGAATATGTTTCAAAATACACACTGCTGTTTACCACCACGTGATCTTTGAAATAATTTTTGAGATAAAATTATCATGAAATGCAGTGCACCTGGCTTAAGTGTGGAATTATATGAGTTTTGACAAATACACATCGGGGTAACCATCACACCAATCAAGAGACAGAATATGTCCATCATCCCAGAACGTGTTCTTGACTGGATGAATAAGTTATGGAGCTTTGGTCATCGAAAAAGGATAATAATAAGGCTTGTTTTATACAGTTGATGACATAACAGTGGCAACATACAATTGTGTGTTAGGAAGTTTCCAAAAATTTTATTTAACTCTGTAACAACCCTATGAGAAGGATTGTTGTATCAGTTTTTGTCCATGAAGAAAATGAGGCCAAGATTATTTTTGGCTTGTCGAGGAAAACCCAGTTCCTGAGTCAGTTTGGGAGCTCCATGATAAACGTACGCCCCTTATGTCAGGTGGCTATAGGTTCTGCGGCTGTGCAGAGGTACCAGGTGTGTAGGTGATTTGGTTATTGTGGTGAGGAGAGTGGAAATAGATCAAGATTACACGTTAGAGTTGTGTTCAGTGTCCATTGTTGCTATTTATTAACTCAGTGTTTTTGGCAAGGTACTCAACTTCTCGGAAAATCAGGTTTAGCATCTCAGGAGGAGGGGTGGGGGAAGGTGACTGTCACGTGACCTGTCTGTCCCATGGGACTATCTACTGGGAAGACGACTGTTGGAACACTTTTTAGACTTCGAAGAGCTGTGTGCTGATGTTTTTACCTTTACCCATGGTGGAGGCTGTGGCCCTCTGCTCATCCTGGCCTCACACACTTTGCTGGCTGTGGGTGGAGAAGTGGAATGACAGGGTGTCAGGAGAGGCGGCCCCTGCTTGTCAAATCCTTGGATGTGCCAAACACTGTTTACACAGCTCTTTCTCTCACCAGCCCTTCTGATGTCCAAAAGCTTCCAATCACTTATGAGCAATGAGGTCAGCCACACTCGACAATGCTTGTCAAGTGTATTAGGAAAGAGTCTTTTAAAAAATTTTTATTTTTATTTTCTTTTTGAAATGTATAGCCCTGATACAAAATGATATGTGTTGGTTTGAGGTGGGTAAGTTCGTAAGAGATCCGAGGAGCTGATGTGCCGTGGCCTGAGCGGAATTCTTTTGTGCATAAAATGCATCCCCCGCAGTGTGTTACATGTTGGTTGTTAACATAGCATCCTAACTCTTAATATGAAACATGGAAGCTAGCTCCTTCATACCACTTGGGTGGATCCATTTCTTCCAGCCCCACCCAATCTCTCAACTACAGAGGCAGCGTGGACACTTATTATGATCCCAAATGGAACTTTCTTTCTTTATAACCCCACTGCCTCACACATTCTCATTTCCCCTCACTTGTAGAGAACGTATAATGTAGCAACCTCAAGATAACACGGTCTTTTTTGGTTTGAAACAGTCACTTGCAGATAAATACCCACTTGAGGATTTAAGTATGGTCAATTCACACTTCCTATCTGAGGCTCTTCTCTCCTGTAAAGGATGGATTTCCTTCTTCCCCAGCAGCACACCCACTTCTGAGCTGGTGCCTGGGTCCTGGAGGGGCTTTTATCTGAGCTGGTGCCCGGGTCCTGGAGGGGCTTTTATCTGAGCTGGTGCCCGGGTCCTGGAGGGGCTTTTATCTGAGCTGGTGCCCGGGTCCTGGAGGGGCTTTTATCTGAGCTGGTGCCCGGGTCCTGGAGGGGCTTTTATCTG
>PVKP010030192.1:0-28186 GCA_004027715.1 Plecturocebus donacophilus
AATATTGTATGCTCTTCACATGTACCCCAAAACCTAAAATGCAATAAAAAAAAAAAAAAGGTTTTTAATACCCATTTTTAGACTGCATTCTAGCCTGGGCAATAAAACAAGAATCCCATTCTCTCTCCCTCTTTCTCTTCCTCTTTCTTTCTCTCTTTCATTCTTTTTTCTTTCTTTTGCTGTTTCTTTCTTTCTCCTTTTCTCTCTTTTTCTAAAAAAAAAATAACATTTCAAGATAAAAATTGGTTGGGGACACAGTCAAACCATATCATTCTGCCACAGCCCCTCCTAAATCTCATGTCCTTACAATTCAAAACACAATCACGTCCTTCCAACAGTCCCCCAAAGTCTGAACTCATTCCAGCATTAACTTAAAATTCTAAGTCCAAAGTTTCATCTGAGACAAGGAAAGTCCCTTCTGCCTATGAGTCTATAAAATCAAAGCAAGTTACTTACTTTCTAGATGGGGGAAGGCATTGGGAAATACACCTGTTCCAAATGGCAGAAATTGACCAAAACAAAGCTGTTACAGGTCCCATGCAAGTCTGAAATAGAACACAGCAGTCAATAAGCCTAAAAGTCCCAAAATGATTTGCTTTGACTCTGTGTCTCACATCCAGAGCATGCTGAAGCCACAGGTGGGCTCCCACAGCTTTGGGAAACTCCACCGCTGTGGCTGCGCAGGATACAGCCCCCACTCCCAACAGCTTTCACATTCTGGCATTGAGTGTCTGCATGGCTTTTCCAGGCACACGGTGAAAGCTGTCATTGGCTCTACCAATCTGGGCTTTGGAGGATGGTAGCCCTCTTCTCACAGCTCCACTAGGCAGTGCCTCAACGGGGACGCTGTGTGGGGGAGTCAACTCCAAATTTTCCTTCTGCACTGCCCTAGCAGAGGTTCTCCACGAGGGCCCCACACCTGCAGGAAACTTCTGCCTGGACATCAAGATATTTTCATACATCCTCTGAAATCTAGAGAGAGGTTCCAAACCTCAATTCTTGACTTCTGTACACATACAGGACCTACACCACATAACTCACCAAGGCTTGGTGCTTGAACCTTCTGAAGCAATGGCCTGAGCTGTATGTTGGCCCCTTTTAGCCATAGCTGGAGCTGAAGCAGCTGGGATGTAGGGTGCCATGTCCCAAGGCTGCATAGAGCAGAGGGCCCTGGACATGGCCAAGGAATCTTTGTGGCAGCCCCTCACACCACAGGCCTGGAGTCCAAGAAGGAAAAATGATTTTGTGGGACAGGCCCAGGACTACCTTCCAATGTACAGCCTAGGGATTTGGTGCCCTGTGTTTCAGTTGCTCCAGCTGTAGCTAAACGAGGCCAAGATACACCTTTGACTGTGGCTTCAGAAGGTGCAAGCCCCAAACCTTGGCAGCTTCCAAGTGGTGTTGAGCCTGCAGGTACACAGAAGTCAATAATTGAGGTTTAATAACCCCTGCCTAGATTTCAGAGGATGTATGGGAATGCCTGGATGTCTAGGCAAAAGTTTGCTACAGGGGTGGATCCCTCAGTGAGAACCTCTGCTAGGGTAGTGCAGAAGGGAATTTTGGGGCGGGGCCCCCACACAGAGTCTCCACTGGGGTACTGCCCGGAGGAGCTGTGAGAAGAGGGCCACCGTCTTTCAGCACCCAGAATGGTATATTCACTGACACTTTGCAGCATGTCCTTAGAAAAGCTGCAGTCACTCAACTCCAGCCTATGAAAACAGCCAGGAGGGGGGCTGTACTTGCAAATTCACAGAGGCAGAGCTACCCAAGGCCATGGGAGCCCACCTCTTTCATCAGCATAACCTGCATGTGAGACATGGAGTCAAAGGAGATCATTTAGGAGCTTTAAGATTTGACTGCCTTGCTGGATTTCAGACTTGAATGGGCCTGGAGCCACTTTGTTTTCACCAATTTCTCCAAATTGGAATGGGTGTATTTACCCAATATTTGTATTCCCATTGTATCTAGGAAGTAACTAATTTCCTTTTGATTTTACAGGCTCATAGGTGGAAGGGACTTACCTTATCTCAGATGAGACTTTGGACTTGAACTTTTAAGTTAATGTGAGAATGAGTTAAGAATGTGGGGGACTTTTGTAAGGGCATGACTGTGTTTTGAAATGTGAAGATATGAGATTTGGGAGGGGCCAGGCATGTAATGATATGGTTGGGGTGCCTCCCCACCCAAATCTCCTCTTGAAATGTAGCTCCCATAATTTTCACATGGTGTGGGAGAGATCTGGTCAGAGGTAATAGAAACATGGTGGTGGGTGTTTCCCATGCTGTTCTCATGAGAGTAAGTCTCAAGAGATCTGATGGTTTTATAAAGGGCAGTTCCCCTGCGCAAGCTCTTGTGCCTGCTGCCATGTAAGACATGACTTTGCTCCTCCTTTGCCTCCTGCCATGATTGTGAGGCCTCCCCAGCCACGTGTAACTGTGAGTTCAAAAAACCTCTATCCTTTATAAATGACTCAGTCTCTAGTATGTCTTTATCTGAAGTGTGAGAACAGACTAAGACAATCATCTTTATCATGCCTTACAGGGCTTCTCTGAATTTCCTGTATTTGAACATTGACTTCTCTGGTGAAGTCAGGAAAATTTTCATGGACAGTATCCTGGAATATTTTTTCCATGTTGTTTCTTCTCTTTCCCTCTCTTTCAGGAATGGCAAAGCATCATAGGTTTTGTGTCTCTACATAATTCCATATTTCTCAGAGATTTAGTTTATTCTTTTTAATTCTTCTTTATTTTTGTCTGATGGAGTTGATTCCACAAACTGGTCTTCAAACTCTGCAATTCATTCTTTAGATTGACCAAGTGTGCTGTTAATACTTGTGACTGTATTATGAACTTCTTGTAGTGAGTTTTCAGCTCTATCAGATGAGTTTTGTTCTCTTAAAATGGTTATTTCATCTTTCAGTTCTTGTATCATTTAACTCAATCCCTTGGATTGGGTTTTAATTTTCTCTTTAATCTTCAAGATCTTCATTGCCATCCAGATTCTCAATTCTATGTCTGACATTTTAGCCATTGGTCTGTTTAAGAACCACTGCTGGGGAGCTAGTGTCGTCACTTAAAGAGAAGACATTCTGGCTTTTCAAGTGTCACTTCTTGTTTGCCTTCTACCATGATTGTGAGGCCTCCATAGCCATGTGGAACTGTGAGTCCAAAAAACCTCTTTGCTTTATAAATGACTCAGTCTCCACTATGTCTTTATTAGCAGCATGAGAAAAGACTAAGACAAACATTTTTGTACTGGTTCTGTCTCATCTGTGTGGATTCATGTTTCTTTAATCTTTCATGTCTCTGGCCTCTTGGTGGAGCCTTTTGCTTTAACATTCTTTGATGTCCTTTAAATTCTGGCTGTGGTAAAAATTGTGTTTCATCACCTGGATTCATTTCTGAACAGTTTCAGGGGACCAAAGCTCAGCTCAGCATTCCTGGGCTGCATACTCTAATCCTTGCAGGCTTAGACCATGTTCACAGCTTTCTTCTCTTGCCTCTTAACATTAAGCACCTGTTTCATTGGAGGGGCAAAAGTGTTCTCCAACTGCTGGCAACAACACTCTGATGGGGGATGCCAGCAAAAGTTCTTTTTTAGGGTGGTGGCAGCAGGGTGCACACTCACATGTGGTGCACTGTCAGCGGCAGGGTGGTGGTGGTGTGGTGGGATCTGTGAACACGCATAACAGTGGTGGCAGGAAGGCACCACAGCAGGATCCATGCATGTGCATGGTGGATGGCATGGCAGGGCAACAATACAGTGGGGGTCCACAAATGCGTGACTGTGTCAATGGGAGTAGTGCAGCAGGGTCAGTGTTTCTGCTCTCTTTTCTCATAATATCTGTGTTATTATCTGAATGTTGATATCTCACCGAAATTTGTATGTTGATACATAATCACTAATGCTATGGTATTAATAGATGGAACCTTTGGGAAATGGTTAGGTCATGAGGACTCTGCCCTCATGAATGGGATTATTACCCTTATAAAAGAGGCTTGAGACCAGGTGTGGTGGCTCACGCCTGTAATCCCAGCACTTTGGAAGGCCAAGGTGGGAGGATCACAAGTTCAGGAGTTTGAGACCAGCCTGGCCAATATGGTGAAACCTCGTCTCTACTAAAAATACAAAAATTAGCTGGGCATGGTGGTGCATGCCTGTAGTCCCAGCTACTCAGAAGGCTAAGGCAGGAGAACTGTTTGAACCCAGGAGGCAGAGGTTGCAGTGATCCGAGATTGCACCACTGCACTCCATCCTGGGCAACAGAGTGAGACTCTGTCTCAAAAAAAAAAGCCTTAAGGGCCTTCTTTGTCTCTGCTGCCATGTGAGGAGACACATCAGGAAGGTGCCATCTATGAGGATCAGGTCTTCACCAGACATCACATGTACCAGTGCCTTGATTTTCGACTTCCCAGCCTCCAGAACTTTGAGCAATACATTTATCTTATTTGTCAATTACTCAGTCTAAGGTAATTTGTTACAGCAGCAAGAATGTACTCATACACTTTGCTATCTCTTAACTCAGCTCTTATATGTCTCAGCTGGCTCTGTCACAACTTCTTACCATTTGTTTGGGCCCCATACTCTCCTGTGATTACAGTTTCTATCTCTTCTTTCAAATTTTCAAGAAAAGATTACTTGCTATCTAGCTAATGGATTCACTGACCCTTACTAAGGTGCATTTTCCTTTCAGATCAGCTGTGGTCTATATCACATGGTTTATTTACCACTCACTAAGTCTCTAGGTATAAGGAAACTCTCTGAGACGGGGGTATGAACAGGTTAGGTAAATCATTATGTATACAATATCTATGCATGTGATCAGCGGTTATCTGAGTGCATGACACCACGCACAGTACTGAAAAATGGAAACTGGGAAAACAAAGGAAGATTTTCAGCTCTTGAGAAAGAACTAGGGAAAAAAGAAGAATGTGGTTTGGAGATCAAAGGTCAATGCTGGAAGTATGGATGAGTGCAAAAATGGAGGAGAATTCAGCCTTTGGAATTCAAATAGAGGAATTTCCTTACCAGAACAAAGGTGTGTTAGGGGTGCAATGGTGGCATTCAAAGGGTAGAACAAAGCAATGAGCATAAACTCAGGGAACTACATAATAATTTATTGGTCAAAACTAGGTAAAAGCCTGTCAAAGGCTCTAAGTATGCATTACTGACATACACATACCCTTCTGCATTCAGCAGCAATGGAGCTGGGATTTCTTAAGTTAGGGATAGCACATATATACCTCATGTACTCTTTCTTCCCATGCTTATTGCAATCATGAGTAATTGATCATAGCTACTGGTCCTGAATACCACTACCTAAGCCTTCTCAAAAAGTTGTCAAAGTATTTAATGCCAATCTACCAGTGTTGGAATGGGATTAAGATAATTTGCTATCACTGGATTAAGCTCTTGTTATGCTGTTTTGTCGAAACTTTTGTTGTAGGTAGAGAGATTAGTGAACCAACCTCTGGACAAATTGAGGCAAAGAAAGGCAATGCAAATGAGGTGAACAGGTTAAGATAGAGAGGAAAACAACATATATGTGTTAGGTTATGTCATTTTGTCCTATTTTTATTCATTCTCACCCACTGCAGATATTGGTATGGCATGTGATTAAATGGGCAAACATTTTGGAATTAGACAGATGTAAATGGAAAAACAGATTCCATAATTTACAAGCCTTGGGACCTTAGAAAAGTTATTCCAATTTTTTGGTATCAGTTAATTTATCTGTAAAGTGAGAATATTCAGACCTACCACATAGGATTGACAGGATGATTATACTACGGAATATAAAGCATGATGCCTGGAATATGGGTGGCCCTTGATCAATTCTAAATAAGAAAACAAAATGAAAAAAAAAGAAACTGTGAGGCACAAGCAAAAATGTTGGTTGTCATCATTCCTTCTGTTTCTGAGATCTTGTGAGTACCCAGGAAACAATGGATAAAGCTGCATAGAACCCACCAGAAAAAGCTGGAAGATGTGAATCCCATCTCACATTTACAGGTGATGCCTTTAATCCCTGGATTTAACTCTGGCCTAGATTGGGAACAGACTCTATGTTGCCTCTGAGAGTTCCTGGAAAGATATTATTTTAGAATGTTAGGGATTCCCCAACTGATCTTGAAGTCATACAATAGCATACTTCACTAATGGCTGAGAAAGAAAAGCTGCAGGTATACATCTGGCTTCCACAGTAAAAAAAAAAAGAATAAAGTAATATCAAATTTCATATTTCTGCCTCAAGTAACTGGCACCCAGAGGCTGACTGTTGTACAATCACTTTTGTATCTTGAGTGTAACATAAGACTGCTTTTCCAAACATGTTTCTCAGGTGGCCCACAGGACCACAAGGTCAAAACTATTTTTTTCCAAAAGATACCTAGAAAGTCTTATTTCCTTATGTTTCTAAGAGAGAAAGTAGCTTACTAGCATGCAGCTGTAATAATTGGGAATCCTTCAATGCTCTTCAGAAGCTAATGGGACATGATACTGTGTTTGCACTGAAGATCATATTAAACTCCCAGCTATTTGAAATGCAGTTTAATGATCTGTTTTTATTTGATGAAGCTCATTCTGCATGCCAAATAATCCTTGATTTTTCATGTGTTGTAGGAGAGTCCCAAAATTCTGAAATAGCCAACTATCTTCATTCATATTTGGCTTTGAGATGTATGATATTTTTACATGTGGTTTTTGTTTGCTGCAGCCTTACCTCATGGGATTTTACTTGGCTTAATAACAAAATTAGTTTATTTGCTAATGAGAATCATGAGGTTACAAGACTCAGAATGCTGGAACTGGGACATTCTAAATTAGCTGTAGCTAATCCACAGAGTGAACAAGACACATGGAAGCAGTTGAGAGGTAACAGTATTCACAAGAGGATGCATGGAAAACAATAAATAAGTCTTACATCTTACATGAATACTTTCTGATCCCTCATTTTGGAGTTCTCAGAAAGACTCTTTATTTAGATGCCATTCATTTTCCAGAAGGATTCTTGGCCTTTTTTGCCATCTTTCTGGCACTGCCCTGTTTGAGATCAGGGAGCATTTACTAAGATTCTCTGTTATTTCCCTCTTGAATGTTTCTTCCTGCCTTACTTCACCCTTTTAACAACTCAGTTCAGTTGACCTAAGTGAGACAAACAATCTCAGAAAATGTTCTGTGCTTTATTGAGAGACTTGCTAAATAATATAGGACATAGAAGACCTGAAGCCATATAAAGTGAGGACTTAATGGCTAAGCTTTACACAGTGGCTATACTCCAGCCAATGAAAGGCTGGATTGCAGTCACTGTGTGAAGCTCAGCTACTGTTTTAGACAGAAACAGCCTTTTCATAAAAATTCTTAAACAGAACAGATTTTGGTTCCTTTCTCATTATAATCTGCTATAAGAATTCCTTCCAAGTCTACCCACTATGCCCCTAAGCCCATTCCTCATAGTACCCAGATCAAAGACATAACACTTAATCTTACCCAGGTCATTGCTTTTCACTCCAGGAGTTCCTTCAAATCAGTACAATTCAACTTCACTAAATTCCTGCCTTAACATATAGCTTAAATGGACAGTAAGATTTCTTTTCCCTGGCATCATATCCCATCATCCCAGGCCCTCTTTCTTCCCATGTATACTGCTGGGATTCGCTCTCACTCTGGAAAAATGAATAGCTTAATACAAGGTCTATTCTTATCATGTGAAGTTGGGGAGGAGTTTAGTCTGTAATATATATCCTTGTTGCTAAGTATGGGCCCTCACTTTGACCAACTGTTGGACAATTCCTCACCCAAAGTCATGAGGCAATGTTAAATTAGAAACAGTCAGGCTTTTCTCCTTTATATCATTTTAGTCTAATGGATCAGACACAAACATTTTCATGATGCATGTACTATCTGTATCTCATCATTAGCTGATTAGGAAAATTTCAAATTCCTATTTATGTTCTAGTAGAAATAATTGGAGCTCAAGTCTGGGAGGCACAGTAGTTAAGGAGCACACAGAGCCAATCTATGCAAGGAATCAGGAAGAAATTGTGCTGGCTTTTTTTCCAAGAGCCCTTTCCTCCCTTTCATTTGAGTTTTCTCATGCCACTGCCCATTTCTTGTGTTTTTTGTCCTTGCACAGATGCAGTGTCTCCTGCAGTGCTGTTCTTATGTCCTTGGTGGAATCTCTTTATCTTCCATGCTGCTTCTCAGCATTACATCCCAGCTACTATTAAGTGTTGAGACTCCCTGGACATCAGACCTAAGCAAGCCTAGATCAAAGATCAACTATTGGAAAATAGGTTAAGGATCACCTACTCACAGATAACCACAGCCCATTATGTTCACACCTGACCTCTCATTCTTTTATGTGAATATGTGTAAGTATATGTATGTTTGCATGCCTGATCTGTCCTATATTCTAAAGTGGATAAGTACAATATCGTAAAGTGGTATAGTACAGTGGCTAAGAATACGGGCTTTTGAGTTAGACAGACAAGGATTTAAATAACAGTGCTGAACTGTCTAGTGATGCAAAAGTAGACAAGTTACTTAAACTCTCCTCTGAAAATGGGGAAAATAATAATACCAGCCTCAGTTAGTCTCTTTCAGGATTAACTGAGATAATGCACCTAAGAAGACTAGAATCATACTTTGTATGTGGTAGGTTCTCAATAAACAGTAGGAAGACTAAGCTATTCAAAGGTAAGAATTTCACTTATAGCAGGTTTCTTCCTAAGTTCAATTCCATATACCCTATAACAAAGAATAGTTGTGATAGAACCCAGAAAATCAAACTGGAAGCGGCCTTGGGAATCATGCCATCTGATCCTTTTATTTTCTTATTGAGAACCTGAGATGCAGAGAAAGAAAAAGACTTGCCTCAGGTCATTTTGGGAGATTGTGACATATATAGCGTTAAAACTCAGGACTCATTATTTTTCTCTTTGTTTTATTCCAGTTTGCCTCTATGATATAATTTCAAGAACAGCTTTCCTGCATTAGCTTTTCCAATACAGTCTGATGGGAAAAGTGAGTTATAGCAAGCTCTGTACTATGGAGACCCAGAAGAGGCTTGGGGGAATCACAAAAGAAAATAAAGGAGCCAAGTGTCATGCATGTTAGAAGTGAATCCTGTAAATGTAAATAAAAAGCATACATAAATAAAATAAAATAAAATAAAACAAAAATCATATGTATGTGTATATATATATGACTTTTCTATCCACTATCCATTTGCAGGACAAGCTTCTCTCATGCAGGACACTTGGCTCACAAATATATATATATATATATAAACAAATGCTGTTCTTACACCATCACAGACACATGCTCACCTAACACAGTAACAACAACCAGGCAAAAGAACAAAATGTCCAAAGTTGTAGCACAATGTAAGTTCACAAAGAGTGAGTAGACTGATTCAGGAAACAAGAACAAAAACTTTACAGCCAAGAAAGCTTAACAGAGGATAACTACCTAGAATGGAAAGAAGTGAAGACTCTACTCGTGCATTAGCTCTGCTAAAATAATTTCCCAATCATTTAAGAACAGTAAGAGGACAACACCCTTTTTATTTCACCAGAATCTCTTTTAGCCTGATGGGATTCATTTACAAAAAAGACCAAACACATCTAAATCTTGGTTTCTAGGTTCTCTAAAGACAAGCTTTCCATATCTATTCAGCTTTCATGAAGCGTCCTAAGTCATCATTCCATGCATTTACTGCAAACACCATTACCGTAAAAGGATTTGACAGAAGCCATTTAGTTAAAGTGCACTTTCAGCTGCCAAAAATACAGTACAAAGTACCCTGGCCAACTTCTCCCTCCTAGAGATGATGACCCTCCCCCGGTTTTCCTATAGTGAGGTATCAGTACTGACCCTTGCCTCAGCAGGCTCAATGGAGAATAGACAGTAGATTTCAGTAATGGATCAGTTCCTCTCCTCAGAATGCCCTATTTATAATGAAAATGAATTACTGGATTTTAGTTCACTCAAAATAACCAAGTATGGATCAGTCTTTGATTCTGACTTTACAGATGCACAAATCCTATCATCTATGGCCTTAGCAGGACACTGTAACGTTTCAGGTACAGATATACAAAAGGGAGTTGTGCATAGATTAGCCAAATGTCCATCTATTTATTTACATGGCAGAATTCAAATGACATATCTTCCAAGACAACATGCCCTAATCAGTCTCCTTCTCAAGCGCATACTTCACAGGTACTAGAGCAGTGTTCTTAGTAAAGCAGAGTTGCAAAGCAAGAAAAGTTTCTCTATTGGATTTTATACATCCCTATTGTAAGTACCCTGCCACCACACCACAGCATTCAAGGTGCTTCTGCTGTTCTGCTGTGATGTCCTACTTGGACTACAGGCAATGCCATAAGCCCAGTACTCTCCCTGTCTCATGTGACAGCCTTTACTATTTTATTTAATCCAATACATACATATTGAGCAGCTAATCTGGGGAAGCTTGAATGTTGCCCACTATTTGCCCATCCAGGGAGAAAAATGTTTTAGAATCTCAGGCAAGCAAGATATGCAACTGGAAAGATAGGCAGAAATAAGATTGTGAAGAGCTTTGCATATTAATATTTGAAAGTTCTTGGAATTTACCGTTCAGCTGGTGGGCATCTATGGGAGGTTTTAATATAGGAAAGCAACCATAAGATTTAGAAAAATCACACTGGAGACAGTGTGGAGAACATGGGTGTGATAATTAATACTGAGTGCCAACTTCATTGGATTGAGGGATGCAAAGAACTGTTCCTGGGTGTGTCTGTGAGGGTATTGCCAAAAGAGATTAACATTTGAGTCAGTGGACTGGGAGAAGCAGACTTATCATCAATCTGGGTGGGCATCATCTATTCAGCTGCCAGCATGGCTAGGATAAAAACAGACAGAAGAATGTGGAAGGACTAGACTGGCTAAGTTTTCTGGTCTCTGTCTTTCTTCCATGCTGGATGCTTCCTACCCTCAAACATCTGACTCCAAGTTCTTCAGCTTATAGACTTTTGGACTTTCACCAGTGATTTGCTAGGGATTCTTGGGCTTTTGGAAACAGACTGAAGGCTGCACTATTGGCTTCCCTAATTTTGAGGTTTCAGGACTCAGACCGTCTTCCTGGCTCCTCAGCTTGCAGATGGCCTATTGTGGGACTTCACCTTGTTATCGTATGAGTCAATTCTCCTAATAAACTCTCTTTCATATATACATCTATCCTATTAGTTCTATCCCTCTAGAGATCACTGACTAATACAATGGGTGACATTCTGTAATCATTACAAAGAGCATAGTCAAGGACCAAAGCCAGGGTTCCTGGAGAAGTGGAGTCAATGTTCAAACTCATGCCAAACCTAAGATCCAGGCCATGGGTTAGAAAACATAGAAACTTTCACAGAATCATTCAAAAAAGATATCATTCACTAATCTAAAATGAGCTTCTCTGGCCTCACTTTCTAGTAAGGGCCAGTCAAGCGAAGAGTTCAGATCTTTGGTGTGGCTCTGCTAGGCACTCTGAATGAAATCAATGAGGGCTTTATTCTTACAATTAGGTGAGCAAACAGGGAATAAGGGAAATGAAAAGAAAACAAAATGGACAAGCTTAAAGAACTTTGACAGATATGAACGCATTAGAGAACCACTTCTACTCACATAGTCATCCCAATCACTCTTGCTCCCTAAACCTACAAAGAGGTACCTTGGTATTACTGTCCAGGGGGAAGTTCCTAGAAAAATTACCATCAATTTTGAAGCGGTCATGTTTTGATTATTTCCCAATTACTCTTTCCTTCTACAAAGTGAAAGAGGGCAACAATCCTGAGTAAGACTTATCATAAATGCATCTATTTATCTATATATTTCAGCAAGTAAGGAACATATGAAACCACTCGAATTTGACAATTATGACTGATGATGTATCCTAGAGGATAGAGTTGTAGTCATGGGTGTTGCAGTGATCTTGTGCAACTGTCTTTCTTTGTATGTAGTGTCTGGATCAGTCATAAATGTGAGAAGTTTAGGCATTTGAGTTAGTTTGTTAGGGCTGAAGTAACACAGTATGGAAAACTGGATGGCTTAACAACAAATTTGTTACATTATAGTTCTGAAGGCCAGCAGTCCAGGATGAAACTGTTAGCAGTATTGATTCTTTCTATGGACTGTGAGTGAAGACCTGCTTAATGCCTATCTCCTGGCTCTTCGTGGTCTTCTGGCAGTCTTTGTTGCTCCTTGGTTTGTAGATGCATCACCCCAATCTCTGCTTCATAGTCACATGGCCACAGTCTTCATATGTGTCTGTCTGTCTCCATGTCCAAAGTTCTTTTGCTGATAAGAGCTCAATCACATTGGATTAGGATACACCCTAATGACCTCATCTTAACTTGTTCACCTGCAAAGACTGTATTTCCAAATAAGGTCACATTCACAGTTACTGAGCATTATAACTTAAGCATCTCTCAAGGGGACACAATTCAACATTTAGCAGATTTCTCCTAGATTGGTATTATTACTCAGGTTCATGTGATTAAAGGATAGGCCAGAGTCCAGGTTGACTCACTGAGTCAGATGAAGACATAGCAACTATACCTGAAAAAAAAAGCTATAGGTTGTTTATTCTAAAATCAAGCATATAATTATTTTCATAATTAATATAAATCTGAAGTAGGTCCAGAATTTAAAGATAATACATAAAAAACAACCCAAATACCATAAGCAAGAAATTCTAACTTAGTCTCATTTCAAGATACAGACATGTCTCCATTCTTGTAACCAGTAGAAACACAAGCAGCAATGACTCAAAAATGATATCTAATAGCATAGATCAGAGATTATTGAAAAACTGAGATTTGGAGAGCTACATACTCAGCAACTGGAGACATCTGTGTCTAGCCAATTAAATTTAATGTTATCCTGAAAGAAAAGCTGCTTTTTAGTGCTTTGATATTCATTTCAGATTCACTTCATATATACACAGGCATACACACACACACACATATAAATGCATATAATGCACATATATACTTATGGGAAACATATAGGAGACGGAATTGCATGGTTTTTTAGCACAAGAACTCTGTGGCCATATGGTCTCAGTTTCAATCTAGGCTACAATACTTCCTTGTTACATAACCTTAGGCAAGTCATTTAACATTCTTGTGCCTTGTTTTCCTTTCTTGTAAAATCAGTATAATTGTAGTACCTTTATCTTGGAGTTTTAATGAGGATTAAGTAACTTCATATATGTAGAAAGCTTATAAAATTCATAGTACATAGCAATAATTCAATAAATGTTAACTACAATTGCACATAAATATGCAAAATATATAGATTCCTATAAACACATATGTAATAGAGCCTTGATATTCCCAAAGTATATGTCCAGAGACTTTCATATATAACAAATTTATTAAGTTATATAATTTATTTTATAAACAGTTACAAAATATAACTAAAGATCTTTTATGATTCCATAATAGGACAACAATTGGTTATAAAGCTAGAAAATATACTTAGCCATGAAAATATTTATACTATATAATTTTGTAATATTAACTGATAACTCACCTAAATCTTCAAACCTGAACGAAAGGTGGTAAGGAAGATCAGCTCATATGGTAATCTGGGATTTGTGAGCAGTAAAATAAATGCAAATACAAGATCATGTATGCTATTTCACTAGAAACAAATACCCCACTTGAAATGAGGTAGCAAAATGTCCTTCATCCTATTATTAGATTGTCCCATGATTCAGCAGATCCATGGCTTACCACGTAGTACATAAATATATCTTTTGGAAGCAATCAGGGGGCTTTTTCTCTCCAACTTCCCAATATTACTATTTTTTTCTGCCTATATCCAGAGACATAAACTCCCAGAAAACGCTTGGTCAGTTCCCACAAGTAACATGTCATAGGCAAGCATGAAAACAAGATACAGAGAACAGAGAACAGAACTCCAACCTAAGGACCATGGAGGTTACTGAGGAAGATACCAGAAGCAATAACCAAAGACATGATTAAAGAAACCTTTTCTGAATTTGTAAAAAAAAAAAAAAAACAAAAACAAAAAAACGAAAAAAGGCAATGAAAAGCAACTTGCACTGAGACACATCTTGACCAGAAAGTTGTATTAGGAGGATGAAGAAAAATTTCTACAACCAATCACAGAGAAAATAAAACAGGTTTTCTATGAAGCCACAACATTAAGCCAGTTTCAAATACCTTAGACACACACTGTGTTCCAAAAGGCAACAGATACAGGGACTTCAACAGAATTCTGAAGGAAAATATTGTAAACTAAGAACTGTATAATAATTCAAATTATCTTTCATGTGTAAAGGAACAAAAAAGTCTCAGGTATTCAAAGGCTCATAAGACTCATAGTACTGTACAAAGACTCAATTGCACTATGATTCCTTAAAATAAATATTTAGACTATTTGACCACTCTCCGTGGTATGAATGAATATTAAGGATTCAGAAACAGAGTAGTAACAATATGAAAACACTGATTTCTTCACTACCATCATCAAAGACCTTATGGACCTAGCATTAACACCAGCAATGCAGTAAAGTATGACAGAAACGATATTGGACTGACTGAGAAATAACCTGTGTTGGAATTTCAACTATATCACTATATCATTTGATTGCAAGTATCGTTAATCTGGCTCAAACTATGTTCATATACCTATTCATATTTATATTTACATTAAACTAGCTTAAGCTACTTTGAGGTAGATTACTTTCTCTGAAACCTCTGAATCTTTGTTTATTATTTCATAAAATAACAACAACAATGATATCCATATTATAGGTTTATAGTGAGGAAATAAATAATGTAAGGACATAAAGGCACAATATAATTTTAAGAAATAGAGTGCTTGTTTTAAATTTTCAGGGTAAAGTAGTTTATAGTGTGTCCTCTTGAAACAATCTGATTCATGTCATTTGATACCTTCCTTCTCTACAATTCTTGTTAAAACAGCGTGTCACATAAGACAACATAGTCCTCTATATCCACCATAAACTAATAAGCCCTAGATTTATTAATGGAATTTTACAGAAAATGAAACCTTTTACCTGACTTACAAGATCCTCGAAAATCAAACTGTCTTATATATCTACGCTTATTTCTGATTAGTTTTAATAAACCTTCATTCTAGTCTTGGTTTCTTCATGTAGAAGATGATTCTCACATTTGGATCAGAATATATGTGAAGTACAATTCTCTTGGTCTAGATTATCTGATTCTTTCCCTGTCTCTAAGTCATACTCCATCCTTCTATACATTTCACCTTTGCTATCACAGATTTCCTACTTTTCTAAAACTCCATTTTAAGCTGAAAATTTAAATAACAGAATCACATTATTTATAATATAATCATATCCTCATATTGATTATATTATACAATTTTCTACTGCATAATTCATTGTTTCATGAATCACAACCTATGTGATACAAATCCACATAAAGTGTAATTTCCTCAGCAAGAAAAACATATTCTTCATGAAGAATTGTAAATGATATGGGAAATTGCTTATTATTTGGTGTTAAATGAAATAAAGCTGGACAAAAGTATTATATACAGCATGATTTCAACTACACAAAAATGGATAGAAAGAAAAATAGAAGCAAATATGCTAAAATAATGATAATGTTTTCCTCTGAATGGTAAAGTTATAGGTGACTGCTGTTTTCTGCCTTCAACTTGCCTATTTTAGTTTTTAAAATATGGTTATGTACCTTTATACTCAGGAAAAAATACTTAACACACATTTTAATTCTTCATCCAAAATTTACTCATGGTGAAGATCTGCTCGAGCAAATACGTTAGTGATTCCTTTAACAGTTGTATCATAGACAGGTCTGAATAGTTTCCTGGCTTTCTCTCAAATCACATTTCCATTAAGAATTACATGTTTCTTATGCATATTCTCAAACCTCATATTAATCAACTCTGTTGGTTAGGATACTTTTGATTTCTGGTGAGAAAAAAAAAAAAAAAACCTGACTCAAAACCTAAACTGTCTTGACACAATAGAGTACGAATGGGTTTAAAGGGCAAAGATATCCAAAGTAGAGCTTACTTTGGACTGTTTGACCCAGAAATTTAAGATAATTTATCAAGTTTCCAGCTCTTCTGTCATGCAAATTTCTCAGGCTGTTCTCCTCTACCCTCAAACTTTATCCTCAGGCTAGCTCTCCTCCTGGTGTCAAAAATGACTACAATATTCCCAAGTTGAATTTTCAGAGTAGTAAACCCAGTGGAGAAGAAAGTCTTCACCCAGTTTCCCCAGTTAAACTCCTAAGTTTCATTATGATTATACAGAATTATATCATGTACCTAACTATGTCTCAATTATTAGGTGAGTGCCATACCCAGATTGGTTTAGGTCAATCTGTACCCACCACAAGTTGAATGTAGAATCAATCTTACATAAATTGAATGGTTAAAAAGGTGAGAGGGCAGGGAAGGAAAGGATAATTTCTAAAGGAATTTCAGAATATTGTTATATGATAGAGAGAATAGATGCCAGAAAGCAAAGCCAGGTATCCACTATGCCACTTTTTTAGCATACAATAATTTTTTTCTCTTTCTGGATGAACATTTTTGCGCTGGTGGAAACAATTTCAGGAGTAAAACTTTCTTAGTTCTAAATTCAGCATAAGGATTTAATTATTCACATCACAGATTGAGCTAGCACATAATATGATGCTTTGTTTTAAAATTTACCAAAAAACTATTGTTCAATCAAGAACCATCACTTCCTTCACTTTCATCTGTCTCTTTGTCATATATCTCCAGCAATAATAATATGAGTTTTATCACTTTAAATAATGTTTTTTAATAAAAACTAAATAATACTGTACATAATGACTATGGAATTCATTAATTAAGGACTCACATATATTTTCACCATAGTACATGTGATTTAAATGGTTGCCTCAGCAAAATTTAAAAAATTGCTAAAGGTAATGACAAAACTCAGAACATTTTAAGCATCTACAATGCATTCAATTAAACCATATGAAATTAATAATATTTGACCATTTTTGACCTACAGGAAGGCATTCCACATGACTCAGTCTAAAATACAAACACATATCTGCATACATATATACTTATATGTGCATGTACATGAATACAATGATATAATTTGGAAAGCTATAAATGCAAACTTGATGATTTGATCATTTCGTAGTTTATGCCATGACTGATGAAAAAGGAAAGAATGTATATGTTCATGGATATACAGAAATGATGCCATGCAACCCGTTTTATACAAAGATACTTGATAACGAAGCTTTAGTGTTTTTTTGTACTTAGTCTTCTTATCTTCCTCTAAATTCAAATCTGCCAAAGCACCTATTTTGGTTTCTTTTCAATACACTCACCGAGTGATCCTAAATAACCTCTACTAACACCCTCAATGTCCTTCTCTGTCAAAGCATATAGGCAGTCAGCAGCTGATGACTGACTGGGTGACTCTATGATCCCAGCAACAGAATGACAAATCTAGTATTCTGAGAATGGTCAAGCTGATAGAAAAGAGTAATTCATATCTGTCCACTGGAAACAAACAGAAATTACCAACATGTATCCCAAAGCTGTTCAGCTATTAATAATCTAAATAGAATCTGACCTGATTGAGAAAGACATATCCAACCAAGTATTTTAAAATATTTTGTCTGAAAAAACTACAGCCAAAATATTTATTGCCTCTGTGTCTAGTTTCTTTTTTGGTGATTCAGTTTATCCTATTCCAGAGGTTTATATTTCCCTTGTTCTTAGAATCAAAAGCTGGCTAACTAGACATAAAAAGAGATAATTTCTTTGCAAAATTATTTAACAAACCTAGTAACAAAATGATCTAGTTTTTAACTCATCTTTGCAAGATCTCAACCAGCCCCAAACTTTAGTGAGCTGCCTTCCTTTCAGAACAGTCCAAGGAATAACTCCCTCTCTTAATTCTTGCAGTTATGAGCCTTCCCTTTAGACAAGCTGTGAGTTCTGAAGAGTATCATAAGGAAGACAGGCACCATCCCGTCTACATCATCTTGGGAAACTTCCATGACCACATGATGCCTGCAAGCATCAGAGGAGTAAGCAATGTAGAACTTCACATCCTATTCAAATAGACAACATTTACAGATCTTTATGTAGGCTGTCCTCTTTTGCACATGGAAAATGTTTCCTGATCCTCTCGAAGTACATCATTCCCTCTTCCAATTACCATAAAAATCAATATATCATATAAAGCTGCATAAATATTATCTGGAGTGATGAAAATAAGCACACCTTGACTGCAACATCCATTTAATTTTAGTGATATTTTAACCAAATCACAGCTGTGACTGATATTTTGACTTAACCACTAGTAAAGATTCACAGAGAGAATATAAATATCTGATTTCTGGTCTCCTTTGCTTGCTTGAGATAAAACCATTGAAAACCTATGACTGAAATTTTGGTTGTTTTTTTTTCTGTTTAAGAGTTGTTTGAAAATTACTTCCTCTGATTAGAGATTAGATACTTAAGGAAACTGTTTATTTGTTAAATAAGATTTTCACTACTTCAAGTACTATAAGCAAGTTTTAAAACATTAGTAAAGTAAATAAAGATGGTGTGATTTTTAACATCTCTAAGATCCAGATAAAGACGAAAATATATAAAGAAAAATTGAGGAGAGAAGTTATATTGTACTTTATCAAAACTGACAGGGAAACTTTTGATTGAAATAACAGTAAATATCCACTTGTATTGGCAGACTAAAACTATATCACAGAATTTCTTTTCCTGGCTAAATAAATGAATTAACAAAAGAAATTTCATAGCAGCATCAATACAGAGAGAGCAATACAAAGTTATGTTATAAATTTTGAAAAGTGGTAGCCACTGAACTAAAGAAAACATTATAGCTTAGGATTGTCTTGGCTATACGGGCTCTTTTTGGTTTTATATGAAATTTAAAATCGTTTTTTTCTAATTCTTGAAAAAAGTCAATGTTAGCTTAATGGGAATAGCATTGAATCTATAAATTACTTTGTGCAGTATGGCGATTTTCATGATAGTGATTCTTCCTATCAGTGAGCATAAATTTTTTTTTCTATTTGTTTGCATCCTTTCTTATTTCCTTGAGCAGTGGTTTGTAGTTCTCCTTGAAGAGGTCCCTCGTATCCCTTGTAAGTTGTATTCCTAGGTATTTTATTCTCTTTGTAGCAATATGTGAATGGGAGTTCACTTGTGATTTGGCTATTTGTCTATTATTGTTGTACAGGAATCCTTGCGATTTTGTACATTGATTTCGTATCCTGAGATTTTGCTGAAGTTGCTTATCAACGTAAGGAGATTTTGGGCTAAGATGATGGGTTTTTCTAAATATACAATCATGTCATCTACAAATAGAGACAATTGGACTTCCTCTCTTCCTATTTGAATAATCTTTATTTCTTTATCTTACCTGATTGCTGGAGGCATCATGCTACCTAACTTCAAACTATACTACAAGGCTATAGTAATCAAAACAGCATGGCACTAGTACTAAAACAGATACATAGACCAATAAAACAGAACAGAGACCTCAGAAATAATGCCACAAATCTACAACAATCTGATCTTTGGCAAACCTGACAAAAACAAGCAATGTGGAAATGATTCCCTATTTAATAAATGATGATGGGAAAACTGGCTAGCCATATGTAGAAAACTGAAACCGGAACCCTTCCTTACACCTTATACAAAAATTAACTCAAGATGGATTAAAGACTTAAACTAAGACCTAAAACCATGACAACCCTAGAAGAAAACCTAGGCAATACCATTCAGGACATAGGCATGGGCAAAGACTTTATGACTAAAACACCAAAAGCAATGGCAAAAAAAATTAAAAAATGACCAATTATATCTAATTAAACTCAAGAGCTTCTGCACAGCAAAAGAAACTATTGTCAGAGTGGATAGGCCACCTACAGAATGGGAGAAAATTTTTGCAATCTATCCATCTAAAAAAGGGCTAATATCCAGAACCTACAAAAAACTTAAACAAATTTACAAGAAAGAAACAACTCCATCAAAAGGTGAGTGAAGGATATGAACAGACACTTCTCAAAAGAAGACATTTATGTGGCCAACAACATAAGAAAAACAGCTCATCATCACTGGTCATTAGAGAAATGCAGATCAAAACTACAATGACATATCATCTCTTGCCGGTTAGAATGGTGATCATTAAAAAGTCAGGAAACAACAGATACTGAAGAGGATATGGAGAAATAGGAACACTTTTACACTGTTGGTAAAAGTGTAAATTAGTTCAACCATTGTGGAAGACAGTGTGGTGATTCCTCAAGGATTTAGAACCAGAAATACCATTTGACCCAGCAATCCCATTACTGGGTATATACCCAAAGAATTATAAAACATTCTGCTATAAAGACATATGCACAAGTATGTTTATTGCAGCATGGTTCACAATAGAAAACACTTGGAACCAACCCAAATGCCCATAAATGATAGACTGGATAAAGAAAAGTGGCACATATATACCATGGAATACTATGCAGCCATAAAAAAGGATAAGTTCTTGTCCTTTGCAGGGACATGGATGAAGCTGTAAACCATCATTCTTATCAAAATTATACAAGAATAGAAAACCAAACACCCCATATTTTTACTCATAAATAGGAGGTGAACAATGAGAACACATGGACACAGTGAGGAGAATATAACACACTGGGGCCTATCGGGGGTGGAGGTTTAGGGGAGGGATAGCTTTGGGAGAAATACCTAATGTAGATGATGGTTTGATGGGTGCAGCAAACTACCATGGCATGTGTATACCTATGTAACAAACCTGCACGTTCTGCACATGTATCCTAGAACTTAAAGTGTAATAATAATAATAATAATAATAAAAGAAAACATTATAGCATAACTCTGTGAGGTTTGTAAAAATTCTATTCTCAGGAAAGATGGCAGATAGACAAAATACAAAGTATTTTCATGAATAAACTCCAGTCTGAAGAAATGTGTGTTGGCAAATCCCAGATAATAGTCAAGGCAAAATCTGCAAGAGTAGGAGACCATACCTACCATTATTAAGAATGCAACACATGTAATCAAGAACTCAGCACAGACAGGAAAACTCTGTAATTTTCCAGGGTTCCATGTTGAGGTCCAGGATTTATCTAAAGCCCAAATATATCCTGATTGAGGAATATGATATATTCTGCAAGTTGGTGAAATCATAGGAGAAACAGCAGAATCTAGGCCATCCACACTTTTATATCCCAGCAGTAGTGGAGTTCTTCATCCTTCATCTACCCAAATCATCTATGCTGCACTTCTCAAAATATACCTGGGGATAAGAATAATATATACTTGGAAGACAAAGAAGGTTTTAAACACAATAGGAAAGGAATGAAACACTATTCACCTGCCTTGTATAAGAGTAAATGAAACGTGAATAGAGCTTACCAAGCTCAGTATGAGCAATATGAAAGGAATAGCATAGAAATGACAAAATCCATTTAAAAATAACGAATGAAAGTAATACAACAAGTGTAGCAGACAGTGTTAGTGCTCCTCCCAGATTCCCTCAAGTCCTTTTTTACACGTTTTTGTGTGTCCTTGGCTTTGATATGAATTTGCTTCCAACAAACAGAACCTGAGGCTGGGTTTCAGAGGTCACCCCTTGGTCTATTAGAATCCACTATTTTTATAGTCCAGCAGAAATGGAAATACTTATGTACAGGCATATATCAGAGATATTGCAGGGTCAGTTCCAGACCACCACAATAAAGTAAATATTACAATAAAGTGAGTCACACAGATTTGTTACTTTCCTAATATATATAAAAGTTTTGGATTTTTTGTGTTTTCTCTTTTTAAACTCTAATTTTTGTGTGTTTATACTGCATTATAGCCTATTAATTATTCAGTGGCATTATTTCTAAAAATGTACATATCTTAACTTAAAAGTACTTTATTGCTAAAAACATTAACTATCATCAAAGCCTTCAGCAAGTTGTAATCTTTTTAACCTAATTAATCGTCTTAATGTTTTACCTATATGTTGATGACTGCTGACTGATCAGGGTAATGGTTACTGAAGATTAGACTGACAATTTATTCAAATAAAACAAAAAAGTTTGTTGCATCAATTAAATCTTCCTTTCATGAAAGATTTCTCTGTAGCATGCAATGCTGTTTGATAGCATTTTCCTGGACCTTCTTTCAGAATTTGAGTCAATCTTCTCAAACCCTGCCACTGTTTTATCAACTAAGTTTATAGAATATTCTAATTCCTTATGTTGTTTTTTCAACAAAATTCACAGCATCTTGACCAGGATTAGATTCCAGCTCAATAAACCACTTTCTTTGCTCATCCATAAGAAGCAAACAATCATCTGTTCAAATTTTATCATGATATTGCAGAATTCAGTTACATCTTGAGGTTCTCTGCTTCTAATTCTAGTTCTCTTGCTATTTCCACTGCATCTGCAGTGACTTCTTCCACTGAAGTCTTGACTCCCTCAAAGTCATCCATGAGGCTACCCATCCATGAAGAAGAATCAACTTATTCTAAATTTATGTTAGTACTGATACTTGACTTCCTTCTTTGAAACACAAATGTTCTTAATAGACTCTAGAATGGTAACTCCTTTCGTAAAGGTTTTCAACTTAATTTGCCTAGATCTATCAGAGGAATCATTATCTATGGCCATTATGTCCTCATAAAATGTGTTTATTAAGTAATAAGACTTGGAAGTCAAAATATTCCTTGGTCCATGGACTGCAAAATGGATGTTGTATTAACAGCCATGAAAATATTTATCTCTTTGTACATCTCCATTAGAATTCCTGAGTGACTAGGAGCATTTTCAATGAGCAGTAATATTTTGAAAGGAATCTTTCCTTCTTGGCAGTAAGTCTCAAAAGTGGGCTTAAAATACCCAGTAAACCACAGACGTGCTGCCATCCAGGCTTTGTTTTACTTATGGAACACAGGCAAAGAGATTTAGCACAATTCTTAAGGACCCATAGATTTTTGGAATGCTAAATGAGCATTGGATTCAACTTAAAGTCACCAGTTGCATTAGCCCCTTCCAATAGAGCCAGCCTGTCCTTTGAAGCTTTGCTTTGAAGCTAGACATTGACTTATACTCTCTAGTTATGAAAGTCCTAGCTAGCATCTTCTTTCAATAGAAGGCTGTTTAGTATGTATTCAAATATGTTGTATGGAGCAGACATCTTATTAATTTTCTTAGCTACATCTTTTGGATAATTTGTTGCAGATTATACATCAGTACTTGTTGCTTCACATTGAACTATAAGGTTATGAAGAAAGCTTACTTACTTAAACTTCATGAACCAACTTCTGCTAGCTTACAACTTTTCTTTTTTGGAGCTTTCTCATCTCTTTCAGCCTTCATAGAATTGAAGACAGTTAAGGCTTTTTTCTGAATTTGGTTTTGGCTTAAGGAAATATTGTGACTAATATGATCATCTCCTACACCACAAAAACTTTCTCCATATACATAATAAGGATGTTTTACTGTCTTATAATTCATGTATTAATTGAAATGGTATGTTTACTTCAAACACTGTCAGACAGACAGAAAATCCGTGGAGCAGTCAGAACACCCATAACATTTATAGACTAAATTTGTTGAATTATATGGCATGGTTGATGGCACCCCCCCAAAATTAAAATAGTAAGATCAAAGAGCACTGATATAAGATTATCATAACACATATGATAACAATAATAAAGTTTAAATTATTATGAGAATTTTCAAAATATGACACAGAGATATGAAGTGAGTACATGCTGTTGGAAAATGGTGTTTATAGATTTGTTAGATGAAGGATTGCCACAGACTTTTTTTTTATACTTTAAGTTATGGGGTACATGTGCAGATTGTGCAGGTTTGTTACATAGTTATACACGTGCCATGGTGTATTCATCACCCCGTCATCTACATTAGGTATTTTCCTAATGTTATCCTTCCTTAATCCCCCTGCCCCCTGCTATCCCTCTCCTAGCCCTCCCACCCCACAACAGGTCCCAGTGTGTGATGTTCCCCTCCCTGTGTCCATGTGCTCTCATTGTTCAACACCCACTTATGAGTGAGAACATGCAGTGTTTGGTTTTCTGTTCTTGTGTCAGTTTGCTGAGAATGATGGTTTCCAGCTTCATCCATGTCCCTAAAAAGGACATGAACTTATCCTTTTTATGGCTGCATAGTATTCCATGGTGTATATCTGCCACATTTTCTTTATCCAGTCTATCACTGATGGGCATTTGGGTTGGTTCCAAGTGGTTGTTATTGTAAACAGTGCCACAATGAACAAACGTGTGCATGTTTCTTTATAATTGAATGTTTTATAATTCTTTGGGTATATACCCAGTAATGGGATTGCTGGGTCAAATGGTGTTTCTGGTTCTAGATCCTTAAGGAATCACCACATTTTCTTCCACAATGGTTGAACTAATTTACACTCCTACCAACAGTGTAAAAGCATTCCTATTTCTCCACATCCTCTCCAGCATCTGTTTTCTCCATATTTTTTAATGATCACCATTCTAACTGGTGTGAGATGGTATCTCAATGTGGTTTTGATTTGCATTTCTTTAATGACAAGTGATGATGAGCTTTTTTTCATATGTTTGTTGCCTGCATAAACATCTTCTTTTCAGAAGTGTCTGTTCATATACTTTGCCCACTTTTTGATGTGGCTGTTTTTCCTTGTAATTTTTTTTAAGTTCTTTGTAAATTCTGGTTATTAGCCCTTTTTCAGATGATCAGATTGCAAATTTTTTTCCCATTCTGTTGGTTGCCAGTTCACTCTAACGATAGTTTCTTTTGCTGTGCAGAATCCCCTTAATTAGCTCTCATTTGTCTATTTTGGCTTTTGTTGCCATTGCTTTTGGTGTTTTAGTCATGAAGTCCTTGCCTATGCTTATGTTTTGGATGGTTTTGCCTACGTTTTCTTCTAGTATTTTTATTGTGTTAGGTCTTATGTTTAAATCTTTAATCCATCTGGAGTTAATTTTTGTATAAGGCATAAGGAAGGGATCCAGTTTCAGATTTCTGCATATGGCTAGCCAGTTTTCCCAATATCATTTATTAAAAAGGGAATCCTTTCCCCACTGCTTGTTTTTGTCAGGTTTATCAAAGAAGATCAGATGGCTGTAGATGTGTGGTGTTACTTCTGAGGTCTCCATTCTGTTCCATTGTTCTATATCTCTGTGTTGGTACCAGTACCATGCTGTTTAGATTACTGTTCCCTTGTAGTATAGTTTGAAGTCCAGCAGCATAATGCCTCCAGCTTTGTTCTTTTTGCTTATGATTGTCTTGGCTATGCAGGCTCTTTTTTGATTCTATATCAATTTTAAGGTGTTTTTTTTCAATTCTCTGAAGAAGGTCAATGGTAGCTTGATGGGGATAGCATTGAATCCATAAATTACTTTGGGAAGTATGGCCATTTTCATGATATTGATTCTTCCTAACCATGAGCATGGAATGTTTTCCCATCTGTTTGTGTACTCTCTTATTTCCTTGAGCAGTGGTTTGTAGTTCTCCTTGAAGAGGTCCTTCATATCCCTTGTTAGTTGTATTCCTAGGTATTTTATTCTCTTTATAGCAATTGTGAATGGGAGTTCACTTGTGATTTGGCTCTCTGTCTGTTATTGGTGTATAGGAATGCTTGTGAATTTTGCAAATTGATTTTGTATCCTGATACTTTGCTGAAGTTGCTAATCAGCTAGAGGAGATTATGGGCTGAGACAATGGGATCTTTTAAATATACAATCATGTCGTCTGTAAGGAGAGATAATTTGACTTCCTCTTTTCCTAATTGAATATCCTTTATTTATTTTTCTTGCCTGATTGCCCTTGCCAGAACTTTCACCACTCTATTGAATAGGAGTGGTGAGAGGGGACATTCTTGTCTTGTGCCCATTTTCAAAGTGAATGCTTTCATTCTGTATGATATTGGCTGTGGGTTTGTTGTAAATAGCTTTTATTGTTTTGAGATATGTTCCATCAATAACTAATTTATTGAGAGATTTTAGTATAAAGGGATGTTGAATTTTGTCAGAGGCCTAAACTTTTTAAAAGTCTTCATTTATTTATTGGTATAAATTTAAGGGACACAAGTGCAGTTTTATTATATGCATATATTGCAGAGTGATGAAGTCTGAGCTTTTAATGTAACTATTACCCGAATAACATACATTGTACCCGTTAAGTAATTTCTTATCCCTCACTGCTCCCTCCCTCCAAAATATTTGAGACACCAGTGTCTAATATTCCACAGTGTATGTTGATGTATACATAATATTTAGCTTTCACTTTTAAGTGACAATATATGGCATTTTACTTTCTGTTTTTGAGTTATTTCACTTAAGATAATGGCCTCCAGTTTCATCCATATTGCTGTAAAACACATGATTTCATTCGTTTTATGGCTGAGTAGTATTCTGTTGTGTATATATACCACATTTTCTTTATCTAATCATCATTGATGGCCACTTAGATCAATTCCTTATCTTTGCTATTGTGAATAATGTTGCAAAAACTATGCAAGTGCAGGTATGTTTTCCAATATGATTTATTTTTCCTTGAGTAGATACCCAGTAGTAGGAATGCTGGAACAAATGGTAGCTCTATTTTTAGTTCTTTGAGAAATTTCCATATTGTTTTTCATAGACGTTGTATTAATTTACATTCTTAGCAAGAGTATATATATGCTCACTTTTCTCTACAGTCTCACCAACCTTTGTTATTTTTTTGACTTTTTAATGAGAGCCACTCTGAGTGGTATAAGATGATATCTCGCTGTGTTTTTACTTGCATTTCTCTGATAATTAGTGGTATTGAGTATTTTGTCACATTCTTTTTTGACATTTGTATGTCTTCCTTTGAAAACTTTCTATTCGTGTCCTTTGCTCACTTTTTTTTAACTTTTAAGTTCAGGGGTACATGTGCAGGTTTGTTACATAGGTAAACTTGTGTCATGGAGATTTGTTGTATAGATTATTTTATCATCCAAGTATTAAGTGTAGTATCCATTAGTCATTTTTCCTGATTCTCTCTCTCCTTCCACCTTCCTTCCTCCAAAAGGTCCCAGTGTTTGTTGTTCCCCTCTATGTGTTCGTATGTTCTCACAATTTAGCTCCCACTTCTAAGTGAGAACATGTGGTATTTGACTTTCTATTCCTATGTTAGTTTGCTGAGGATAATGACCGAATTTTTAATCAGGTTCCTTGGGGGTTTCTGTTTTTGAGCTTTTTGAGCTCCTTGTAGACTCTGGATATTAGTCCTCTGTTAGACACACATTTTGCAAATATGTTCTCCCAACCTGCAGGTGGTTTGTTCACTCTTCTGATTATTTTTTGTGTGGAAGCCTTTCCATTTAATTAAGTCCCATTTGTCTATTTTTGTTTTTGTTGCTTGTACTTTTGAGGTCTTAGTCATAAATTCTTTGCTTAGACTAATGTCCAGTAGTGTTTTCCATTGCTATCCGCTAATGATATAATCTTATATTTAGAAAACCCTGATCCAAGATGGCCGATCACTAGCAGCTCAGGATTGCAGCTCCCAGTGAAAGCGCAGAGAGCCAGTGGACGCCACACTTACCGATAAATTTTTGCTGTCCACGGACCAGGACATTCCCAGTGGAGGAGCCCCACGGGTCGCCAGCGCAACCCTTTCGGCTGGCGCGGCTTTTTTGCCAGCGCCTCGGCTCGGCGACTCTTGGTGCGGAGTAAACGGGACTGAGTCTCCTTTTGGATGATGTTTGGCGCTCTGGGAAGTCAGAGCAGTCCATCCAGCTGATTGAAAAAGGGACTGAGAAGCCAGACCGGAGACCCCCGGGCAGAAAAGCACCACGAATTTCAACGCTGCTGTCTTAGCTAGCGTTGCAAGTCGCACAGTGAAAAGTACATAGATTCCGGAGCTGGGAATTAACAAGCTGGACGTCCACTCAGAGACCTAATTTGAAAGTGGGTGATTACAAAGACGACAGATGGATAAAACCATAAAGATGCCAAGAAGCCACCGTAAAAAAACTGAGAACACTCAAAATCAGAAAGTCTCTCCCACAGAGGACGCTAGTTCCCCATCAGTAACAGAACAAGGCTTGATGGAAAACAAGTGTGAAGAATCATCAGAAT
>PVKP010030193.1:0-28186 GCA_004027715.1 Plecturocebus donacophilus
AAAACCCCCGGTCTAAAAATAGACTTTCTAAAAATAGCCCAAGTCACTCCCTATAAAACCCCCTGTCTGAGAGAAGTCAGTGCGACTTCTCCAGCCCCTCCTGTCCGGACTGCAGAACCTCACCCGGGAGCCTGAATAAATTCCCTTGCATTGGATTATCTTGGTGCTGGCCTCAGTTTCTTCGCTTTATCCTCGGAAACAGACCCTACAGAAAACACTAACAGTAGTATTACAAATCGCATAAACTAAACACCAAAATGTTTTCAGTGGTTATCTTTGAATGGTAGATTGCTAGCAGTTTTTTCATATTTTGTTCCCACAATAAGCATATTATTCAGTTTTCTCAAACCTTGAAATTACTTGATTTACCTTTATAACTAGCTCACTGCAGACTCACTGCTTTCCAGTGTTTTCTCATTTTTGCCCTCTCACCTTTTCCAGTTATTTCCTTCTAATGGATTAGTTAAGTTTCTCTATTTAGTATTTATTCTAAAATGAAAAAGTTGATTTTTCTCTAGTGTTTGTTCCAGTAGTAAATTAACAGAGATGGTTTGGGGGTTGACCAAAGTAATGAAGGAATATTTGGATAAGAGGGAGATCTGTTTTGACTACCGTAAAAAAAAAATTAAAGAATAACTTGTGAATAAGGCGAAAAAGAGAATATGAGAGAAACTGACTAAAGTGGGAATAATTATAGATTCTAAGAGAATTTTTTTTAAGATAAAAGGTTGAATTGGCTGTTGTTGCTTTTAGAATGGAAGAAGACTACTCTGGGATTAACTAACTCCATACCGAGAATTGGATAAATGGTGGTATTTGTTCAAAATCAGGCTCTTCAAGCATTGTATTTTTCATAATCCATTTTTGTTCTTTTTTTTTTCAACCTCAGATATGAAGCATCAACAAATGAATTGATTAATGAAGAATTGGGAATAGCTTATCCAATCATCGATGGGATTCCTAATATGATACCACAGGCAGCTAGGATGACGCATCAAAGTAAGAAGCAAGAAGAACTGGAGCAGCGCTAGTTTATAATTTAAAAAAATTAAAAACCCAACAGCTAACTTTTCTTAATACCGTATACCTTTTAAAACACAGTGGAGGGTAATAAGTGGAAGAGAAGAATGTTTCTGTCTCTTCCTACGTTGACTGTTCTCATTCCACTGGTTTCTTTAGCAGGACTGTTCTACTCAGCCTCTGTGGAAGAAAACTTCCCACAGGGCTGCACTAGCACAGCCAGCCTTTGCTTTTACAGTCTGCTCTTGCCTATTACCATACCAGTGTATGTATTCTTCCACCTTTGGACTTGGATGGGTATTAAACTGTTCAGGCATAATTGATGCAACTAGAGTCAATATGCTGTATGTATTAAATGATAGCTCTTGGGCATCTATCTCTGAAAGCTCAACTGGATGGAAGTTTGCAGGAAAGAGGCTTTGCTTTGTGTATATCAGGCTTAGGACTGTGGGAGACTTAAGTTGCAGATGCTTCTTTTATTGTACTCTTGCTCTGCCCTTGTGTTGTGAAGGCTCTGACTTATAACTGCTGTATCAGAGGAAACATTTTGACAGTGTCTTGTTGGAGATGAACATCCCCAATTGTCATGTCACGACTATTTCTTATTCTATTCATCTAAAATTCATTGAAATTTTGTTTTGCTTGTTTGTTAAGTTTAAGGTCTTTGGTAAAGTCACATGTTAGGAATGACTGAAATAATTCTAAAGGAGTGACGTTGAAATAATCTCTCTAAGGGAGACAAATGCATTTGAACAAGCGTGATATAAAACCATACAATCAAATAGAAATTTCAGGTACTTACAGAAATTGAGTTTGTAAAATTACCTTCATTTCTTTGACATTAAATGCTTATATTAGCAATAAAGATGTTGACACTTTACCATAAAAGATAAAATAAACCGGTTTGCAATAGTCATTTGTTTGGTCACAGAAGTGTGATTTATACTAAGGGAAGTTGTAAAACTGCACTAAACGTAGGCTATGTTTAGAGAGGTACTTAATAGAATCATTTCCCAGGAAAGTGAGGGGTGGGAAGACTTGCAAGTGGCAGATTGTGCCCTGTTGAGCTTACAGCCATATTTTGAGCCACATTTCAGTTTATTTTCCCAGGGACTGAATAACACTACTACAGACATGAGCATCAACACATGAATAGCTCCTGATTTTCCAGAACTTTCAACAAAACTGATGGAGCATAGTACAATACTTTTGAAGTATAGTGTAAGTGTTTCAGTAGTTAACCCAAAGAAACCTAAAAACCGAATACAAACTTTATTTTTATTGGAATCTTATTTTAACAGAAACCTTACACAGTGATTCTAACATGTTAGATGTGTTTTCTGTTGAATTAATTCAAAGTGTACTATAGTACAGACATTTTAAAATTACCCTATGGAAACCTGGAAGACTACAGTTTCCCAGTGATTTCCTGAAGAGTTGTTCTTTTCAGTTAACCCTAAATCTCACACTTAACCAAGTCAGTGAAAATGAAATAATTCTTAAAAACAATTAGATACTACGTCTCAAGAAGTCAGTTTGATATCAGCTTTTGTAAGTTCAGCATTTTACCACTTTAGGAAAAACAAGCATGCCCTGGGGGAGTTTAGTATTTAACACCATCCTCTCACTAATAGAATTTATTTAGCAGTTAGTTGTATAGTACAAACATATACCAGATACAATTAAGAGCACAGTGCTGGTATCTTCCTTAATCTTATTACCCTAAGGAATAGATAATATTAGCACCATTTTACAGATAAGGAAACAAGCACAGAGAGATTAAGTGACTTACCCAAGATAACATAGCTAATAATTGGACTGAAATATAAACTAGCCATCTGGCTTCAGTCTTTTCTTAACTACCATGCCATGTGCTACTTTATTTTGTGCTCTTTGGCCCTTTCTATTTACAAGAAAAACAGGAATCAAAATGCTTAGTTTCTAATTCTTATTCAAGACTGGACTAGGTGACATCCCCCAACTTTTTTTTTTTTTGAGACAGGGTTTTTATTCTGTTGCCCAGGCTGGAGTGCAGTGGCATGGTATGATCATGGCTCACTGTAGCTTCAACCTCCTGGGTTCAAGTGATTTTCCCACCTCTGCCTCCCAGGTAGCTGGGACACATGCCACCATGCCTGGCTAATTTTTTTTTTTTTTTTTTGTAGAGACAGGGTTTTACCATATTGTTTAGGCTGGTCTCAACTCTTGGGCTCAAGTGATCCACCCACCTCGGCCCCTCAAAGTGCTGGAATTATAGGAGTGAGCCACTGCACCCACCCAGTGCCCTTCTTTTTGCTTAGGGCACCATATGCTTTATCCTAGCACTTAACCTTGTGCTGCAATTGCCTGGTTTTTGTCTCCTGTCTATACAGTAAGTGCTGAACATTTTAAATCTAATGTTTAGCACAGAGTAGGCAGTAAGTATCTCCTGAGTGAGCACATGGCTCTGATAAGCCTTATAACTTCAACCAAGTTATTTAGCATTCTCGGCCTCATTTTTAGGGCTAGAAATCCTTATCCTTGTTTCATAAAATTGTGAGGATCAAATACAATTTTATATGTGAAGGTACTTTGCAAAGAACTAATAAGTGATACTTCTAGAGACCATGTGAGGAACTTTGTGGACCCATCTGCCAGTGAAACAAGCCTAACTAGTGAAAAATATAAACAAAACAACCATTTAAACAGTCTGGAAATTGTCCTAAGGGCATACAGCTCATTAAATGAAGAAACATTCAAGGAAGTCTACTAAAACAGAACAACAAGTTTGTGGCATTTGACCTACAAACCACTTCTATTCTCCTCCCTCTCAGCTGGGCAATGGCCACTCCAAGAGCCTATAACATGTGACATATTTAGTATTAATAACACAAAGGAAATTGAGGTAAGCAAAGTGGTATTTGCAGTATGAAGATGATACCAGATAGTAACTTGAATTCATAGGAGTACATGAAGAGATCCAGGAGAGATAAATAAGATTAATGTAATGAATGCTATAATATATACTTGCTCTCCCTTCATTTCTCAGTTTAAGAGACATCAGATTATATAAAATAATTATAACTAAGTATTAGGTTTGTAACATACAGTTGTGATTGCATAACAATAGCACAGCAAGAGGGAAAAGGGAATTGAGCACTTGATATGTGGCTGTATAAAAGTAATGCTTCTATATCTTATCAACACTTTGTTTTTTGAGATGGAGTCTCACTCTGTCTCTCAGGCTGAAGTGCAGTGGCATGATCTCCGCTCACTGCAACCTCTGCTTCCTGGGTTCAAGTGATTCTCCTACCTTAGCCTCCCCAGTAGCTGGGATTACAGGGGTGCACCACCACACCTGGCTAATTTTTGTATTTTTAGAAGAGATGGTGTTTCACCATGTTGGCCAGGCTGGTCCCAAACTCCTGACCTCAAGTGATTCCTCCCTCCTCGGCCTCCCAAAATGCTGGGATTACAGGTGTGAGCCACCACGCCCACACTCTTATGAAGGAATCGGCAGTTTTAAAAGACCTCTTAAGCCTTCATACACTGCTGGTGAGAATATAAAATATTGCAGCTTCTTTGGAAAACAGCAAGACCACAAAAGGTCAAATGTGGAGTTGCCACATGACCCAGCAATTTCACTCTTAAGTATATTACTCAAGAGAAGTGAGAACGTAAGTACTCACGACAGCTTCTATGCAAATGTTCATAGCATCATTCAGAACAGCCAAAAAGTACAAACAACCCAAACATCCATAAACTGATAAATGGATAGATAAAATGTGATATGAAGATAATGAAATAATATTTGGCAATATAAAGTAATAAAATATTGATATATGTTAGACTATGGAGGAACATTGCAAACATTATACTAAGTCACAGAAGCCAGTTACAAAAGGTCATATAGTTTGATTTCATTTACATGAAATGTTTGTAATAATCAAATCTCTAGAGACAGACAGTAGATTAGTAGCTGCATAGAACTGGAGAAGAAGGGGAGATTGTGCAGCTGTGGCTAAAGGGTACCAGGTTTCTCTTTGGGGTGATAAAAATGTTCTAAAATTGACTATGTGGCACTTTGGGAAGCCAAGGTGGGAGGATTGCTTGAGCCCACGAGTTTGAGACCAGCCTAAGCAACATAGGGAGACCCTGTCTCTACAAAAAAATTAAAAAAATTAGCTGCTTATGGTGGTGTGTGCCTGTGGTCCCAGCTACTCGGGAGGCTGATGTGGGAGGATCCAGCCCAGGAGGTCAAGGATGTAGTGAGCCATGATCATCCCACTGCACTCCAGCCTGGGCAACAGAGCAAGAACTTGTCTCAAAAAAAAAATCAAAACAGAAAAATTGACTCTGGTTGTGAGGTGGCAAGGAAAATGGCTTCAGCCAGGCTAAAATGTAATGGCTTCTCAGGCTCACAGGCTACGTGATAAGGCACTACGATTAATCAGGCCAACACCAGGTGCAGACACCAGCCTCATTTCAATGGTATTCAAGAACCCGCCACTCAGGGTCACACTGACCCTGAGAAGAAACCCCGTCTCTAGCTGCTGGCCTTGGCTCCTGTACAAACTGCTTGCTTACTGATATTGGGAGTTTTCACTGTCTCTAACTGCTGGCCTTGGCTTCTGTACAAACTGCCTGCTTGCTTGAAAGAAAATCTGCTTGCAAAGATCCCCAGTCCCCCTCTTCCCCGGAAAATCCCCAGCCCCCAAAAAAGTGTTGTTTAGCATAAAAGCCCAGCTCTCCCTCAACTCGGGGCCACTGGTTGGAGAGACGTGAGTCCTCCGTGGTCGCCGGCAATAAAGACCCTGCAGTTTGTCATTCTTTTGTCTTGGTGCTGATTTTCTTATCTCGCTAAAAATACAAAATGGTGATGCTTGCACAATTCTGTGAAGATACTAAAAACCATTGAGTTGTATACCATATATGACTGAGTTACATGCTATGTGAATTATATCTCAGTATAGTTATTACAGGAAAAAATTTAAAAAGCAGTATCTCACTGTCCAGCCTAAGGTTCAGTGATTCCAGGTCACTTGCTGGAGGTCAAATGCTGGTTAGAGGCATGGCCAAAAGTGAATGCAGGTCTTACACCTTCTAAATTTTGTCCACCACATTGTGCTACTTCTAGTGGCCCTATGAAATACGACCCCTGTATTGGGAATTCAACAGGTTTCTAGTGTTCTTTCCCAAGCTTCTCACTAGCAAATCATCCTGGCTTCCTGTCTGTTCATAGGGACACAGCTGCCCATTATGTACCTCATGTTGCACGCCATGGCTTTGACCCCACCACTTCCATCTGTTGCCCTGTAAATCCACCATGAGGAACACTTATTCCTACATTAATGAAATTTTTCCCCACTTCTCCTCCTCGATAATTCGCTGACTTGACAATGCCAAGGGACCTACTGCTTCCTTAGAGACTCTTAACAAGATTCTCTTTTTAAGTGCCCTCAATTGCATCACTAATAAATCATCTTTACCCTGTTAATAAGATCCTTCCCACCAGCTCTAAATGAGAAATTCCCATCATGAGGGAGCAAAAACTGGCCTACTGTGACCTACTCTTTATTTGTTGCCAATCCTGCAAAGGGGATTTTAAGGAGTCCCCTCTGAACTTGAGACTGCATCTATAAGATGAAAATGATGATACCTACTTCCAGACCAAGTGAGAGTTTTAAGTTAGGTAGAAAATGTGAAACTATCTAGGAGAGCCAAGAGCCGCAGTAGATTCTCCCTACTGTGTGTAGCAGTGGAGAAAAGCCTGTCTAGTATTCCAAGTTTTGTCCCTCTTAATGAAATGCTCTCCATTTGGAGGCGATTGTTGTCATCTGCATTTGCCACTAGATGGCACTTTTGGTTAACTGATAGGACTACTGGCAATTGAGCCCTCAGAAGGAAGCAGAAAGAGAATAGGTAGCTTCCACCAGAATAAATGCAATGACAGCTGAAGTGAATTCTGAAAAATGAATAGGAATAACCAAGACAGAGGAGGAGGCAGAAGTGAAGAGAGGAGGTAAGGAAGAGGGAGAGATAGTGGTGCAATGGGCAGAAGGTTCCAGGCAAAAGAAAAAGCATGTGTGAAAACACAGAAAAGAGACTGGCTCATTCAGGGAACTGAAATAGAATCATGGACTGCTTAATGTTTCTGTTAACAACAGACCACATATACAATGGTAGTCCCATAAGACTATAATATTAGGAGCTGAAAATCCACATCATCTAGTAGCATCATAGCTGTCGCAATGTTGTAAAGCAATTGCTTTATTTTTAAAATAATGTAGCCTAAGTGTATAGTGTTTATAAAGTCTACAATGGCATAATACCCTAAGCCTTCACATTCACTCACCATTTACCTCACTGACTCGTCAGAGCAACTTCCAGTCTGGCAAGCTCCATTCATGGTACCATTTTTTATCTTTTATACCATGTTTTTACTGTACCTTTTCTATTTTTAGATACACAAATATTGACCATTGTGTTACAACTGCCTACAGTGTTCAGTATAGTAACATGCTATACAGGTTTGTAGCATTGTGCGAACAACACAGAGTGTACTTAGAAACACGGTGTGTAAGTATACTCTGATGTTTGCACAGTAACAAAATCGCCCAAAACAGTGGAAGATGAGACTGGAGCTGTACACAGGGCCCATCAAGAAGGATGTGGGAGGTGTCGTAATAGTCAGTGTCAGTAAAATCAGACTTTATTGCCTGACTTTTTAATTGTTTGGATTTGTGCAAGACTCCTTACATGGAGTCAGAACAATAGTAGGTAATAATTGTCCTACGTGAAGAATAAAGGAGGAAGCAAAAAGGCTCCAGTCAGTTGAAAAGATTCCCTTTAAAAAGCCTCCTCAGGAGTTTTGTGTGGGGCTGTGTCTCTGTGGAGAGGGACTGGAAGCTGGAGCAGTGAGCAGAATAAACACCTCACATGACCAGGATGGCTGCTCCAGTAATAGAGAACCCCTTTTGAGGTGTAGTAATGCATGGAGGGACTTGGAGCTTGCTATTGGTGTTCTCTAGGCCAAACAGCAAATTAAAGATAATTTGTAAAAGTCAAAGCTGAGATTCACAGTTGTATAAGCTGTCACCTGGAATGCCTTAGAAACTGTGAGGTGGCTGTATGAACAGGTAGACCTCATCTATCAGCTTAAAGAGGAGACACTTCAGGCCCAGCTGCTCTATTGGTTATTAGGCCAGTTCAATGGTCTTATTCATTAACTGAAGTGAACCCAAAACAAAGATCTAGCCAATCAAGTCTTTGTGCCTGGAGGGACTGGACAGTGACCTTTAAGTTGGAAGAGTCAACTGTCCTGCTCTTCAAAGCAGACACACTGCTCTGCATGACTATCACCACACTGGGGTTTCTCAAAACCATTCAAATTCCTAAGTACTTCGTGCCTCGTGCTAGTGCATCAAATATCAGGCCCTTCATAGAGAAGAGGCTATATCCTAATGCCAGAGCAGAAGTCAACATCTAGCATCACAGATGTCCCTCTCAGCCAATGGCTCCTTGGAAGCAACCATACCAGTGGTCTTCAGGAACATACCCAGGAACAACCCCTTAGGACTGACTCACCCAAAAGCAGACCTTGGAGAATAGTCAGACTTCTTCTAGAGCCTGCAATTTCTTCAATAATGTCTGGGGCAATCTAATGGGCTTAGAAAACTTGCTCCTGAAGAGTCAGCAACAAGAAGTTTCTGAAAAACCAAGTTATTCAAAGTGACGCCATTTTACCATTTTACCACCAGTTCTTTCTCCATTGAATTGAAAAGGTGGAAGATCTAGAGCTTTCTGATCAAGATGAGATGGATCTATCTGGCTGGCTGGTGACTCTCCAGGAATCCTATAAGCTGGAGAAGCCTAGGAACAGCAGTTGTGGAACCAGTGAGAAGTGTAGTAAGTTCTTGTTCCTGTCCTACAATGTAAATGATTGGCTTGTCAAAACCAACTCCTATACCAACTGTCGGGGCAAACGGCCCAATGGCATGCGGACTGAAAAACCTGGGCAATGTGAAGTGCCTCAATGACTACTTGGAGGCCAAGAAACTGTCTACCCTCAGCATTGTTTCTGAGGACTGACTTGTCCAGAACCATCAGGACCCATGTAAAGTAGAAGACATATGCAGAGCCAGTGAGCCCTGCACAAGCTTTGCAGCATGTGTGTATGACAATTGAGAAGGAAGCTCTGTTTAAGTGGCTTCTAAAGAAAGATGGACAAAAAAATGGGATGCCTGTGGAACCCAAATCTGAGCCTGAGAAGCATCAAGATTCCCTGAATATGTGGCCCTGTCCTTCCAGAAAAGAACAAGCTAAGGCACCAAAGGCAACAACTCCTTCTAGAATTGCTAATTCCTTCCAAGTCATAAACAACGGTCCCTTGTCAGAGTGGCTCATCGGGCCCCCATATAAGGAAGGAAGGAAGTGCCTAGTACTGAGGACAGGGCTGGCCAACAAAAGCTTAAAAGCCCCACAGTCCTTTCCTGGTGTCCCTTTAATACAGATTACTAGGTCCTGCCAGGAAAGATGGGTACCCTCAGCCAGTGATCCTCTGGAGAAGACAAGTGGCTACTTCAGAAGAAGGGCCCAGGATGTATTACTTAATCCACCCCTACAGGAGGAATGCAACTTCCTCCAAGACCATGATAGCTACCCTGCAGTTTGTGATCTCTGCCTGTATGAAGCTCAAAGTCGATAAAGAGAAGTAGTTCTATCAAACTCCTCTACAGATGTGAAGGAACAGACAAGAGTTCAGCAGCTGTTCTGCAGATTATCATATATCCATGAGCTGAGTGACTGCAGCTTGCCAAATCATTGCGTTTCTGGGTCTGATCAGTTAGCTTAGTCCTTTTCCTGCCTAATTTTGAACTAGTGAAGCAAAATAAGTCATCAGATTATTATGAGTTACTATTTAAAAGAAAAATGCTATTTGATGCTGAGGTGATTCAGTTCCTTCCTTCTTACAGAAGTATTAATTCACTCCCACACTAGAAATGTAGCACCTTGGTGGAGCTTTTCACAAGCCTCTCAGGCTTCTTAAATTGGGTTATTACTAAAAGTATATTAAAACATTGTAGTTTTAAAAAGGCAGTATTTCTGTAATTGAAGTGTATTGTATTCTAAAGCTAGTAAACTTCCCTAACTTTTAATTGCCCTTTAGCTGCTTCTCTTGCTCTGGGTTTTCTTCTATTAGGGACTCAAACAATTTTTCTCTTGTATTAATACATAATATATTTTACACACAATAAAATCTTGCCAGTAGGGATTACCAAAACATGTACTAATAATCTTGGTAATTTTTGACATTAATTACCAAACATTTTAGCCTACATGTTAATTTTACAGTATTTTTCTTCACTTGAAAGAAATTGAGCTACCACAAATTTTGTCTTTATTCCTTTTTCTAAATGAAGCTTGTCCAACTCACAGCCCATGGGCCCCAGGATGGCTTTGAATTCGGCCCAACACAAATTTGTAAAGTTTCTTAAAACATCATGAGATTTTTTTTTTTTAGCTCATTAGCTATTATTAGTGTATTTTATGTGTGGCCCAAGACAGTTCTTCTTCCCATGTGGCCCAGGGAAGCCAAAAGATTGGATACCCCTGCTCTAAATGTTATTAGAGTATCCAGTGAGCTCTTTTAGAAGGGCTCTGTATTAAGACCATTTTCAAGGTAGTTTTAGTAGACTTTTGCAAAATATTCTATAGATCTATATAGGGTTTAAAAGTGCCCCAGTGCCGACTAAGAGCAAATAGGCAAGACATGTTGGAAATGTAGTATGGTACTTGAACCATTCACTATCCTAGGGATTATTGATCCATCCTCTGTAAATGGAAGCTGAGTTTGATCCCTGGTGTTTGTAACTAGGGATAAATTTGTCCTCTTACTGCAAGCACAGCATACCTGTACCTCCAAAAGTGCAATGCAGTGACGTTTTAGTTATCAGGCTGCTTTCAACACTGGTACCTTGGGGTGTTCATTGAAGCTTTATGAAAACTACTGATGTTTTCTCAGTATCCTCAAACTCATGTCCATGCTTAAAAATGTCTGCAGGACAGAAATGGGGTTTATGTTTTAAAATTCTCTAAGATATCTTTATCACTTTCCAGACTTTGAAACTATGAAGCTTTTAAACTGCCTATGTTATTGGAAATACTTTTGGGAAAATGTCTTGTTCCTACAATGTCATTGTCATACAGCTTCACTAAAGTTCTTTGAATCACAGCTGAAAAGAGCTTTGTATTATTCTTTATGCTCTACCCAGATATCATTTAGAACTACTACAATAATAAGATGATGAGTAAAAACAACTTAAGAGCCTTTCCAGTATCTTCAGTTGCAGCTAACTTTGTAGTTCTTTTTGGGGCCTAACACACTATATTTTATGTAATCAAAATGTAATTTACATAAATCACTATGTTAATGAGCATATAAAACATTCTTTTGCATGGATGTATTTTGTACCTAACTCCATTAAAAGCATAACAGCCATTTAAATAAAAAAGCTTCCTCAGAAGCCTCTCCCAATGACTTTCACCATTGCCACCTGTTCCTTGAAGAGAGGCTCGGAAATGTATGATTTTAAAAGACTGAGCACAGTACCACTATCATATAGGGAATCTGTACCAAAAGAATGGGAGAATAGATATTAGGTAGATACAACTTTAAAAAAATACTTCTAAGCTAAAGAGTCTCTCTTCAGGCCAAGTCATGTAAACATTTGTGTGAGAGACACAGCTTAATCTATATTATAATTGATATAGCTTATGTGCAATGATAGTAATTCCAAAAGAACTGGTAAACACATTGAGTAGTGAATAACACTTTTATGTTAATTTTTGAATTATTTTATTTTTGAAAAATATTTCCCAAAAGAGGTAAGGAATATGATGTAGGCAAAGGGGTGTCCAAGGAAGAGAATACAGTCATGGGTTCTTAGTTTCTGTTTCTGGTTAGGCAAGTAAAGCCTCTTTTTCATCTCTCCTTCCCATATATCACTAGAGACAGAAACAAAAATTCATGGCTTCAGGCTGTTAAAAGCCTAAAACAAAACAAAGTAGAGTACCACAATAATAACAACAACAACAAAGTAAGGACAAGCTCACTGGTCAGCCAAATCCTCTGTTGTTGTTGATGGCTACTTGAAGTGCTTCTTCTACCCTTTCCATTGTAGAATACTTAGGGAGGAAGAGAACACTGAAACATGTCAGTGCTCTCATAGGGTCTCTTTCATTCCAACTTCCAGGACAGCAAAATGTTATTTCCATATTCTTTAAATCTTTCATTTGTATTCTGTCAGTTCCTGTAAGAAACACTAAAAAGAAGAATAAAATAGGGCAATCTGTTTTACATAGAGACCAAAACCTCTTTACAGAGAAAAAAAAATCTATTCACAAAACTATCGTGAGCCCATGTGCAGTGTCCTACATTTGACAGTGCATTGGAAATTATATTAGGACAATGTCTGCCACATAGTTACTGCCCTCAAGCAGCTTAAAGTCTGACTGTGATAGATTCTTGTGAAGAAAAAGACACATAATAGCAAGAGAAAAGCTGTAAGGTATACGACAGCCCAGTCAATGCTGTGCTTGAGAATAGGGAGAGAAAGCCAGGTGGGATGACTGAGGGGACTTCCAAGAGTTCAGAATTATGCCAGACCTTTAAGTATGGAAAGGTTTAGAAAGGCAGCATGGAGGTAGGTGAGGTTCAAGGCAGGAGAAGGAACCTTAGAGAAAGGCCTAGAGGTGGGAAGATGCAAGGTGAGCTCAGGAGTGTTCAGACAATAGCATTGTTTGGTTGAAACAAAAATTTCCTCTAAGAGTTAAGACTAGAAAGGTAGGCTAGGCTTCTGTTAAGTCTGAATATCTTCTAACATACATGTTATCTACAAAAATAAAAATAGAAGATAAATGTTTCTCAAAAGTAAGGAAACAGAAAATGAGAAAGTCATTAAGCCTAGAGTTAAAGATACAAGTAAAATAGCTTATGTACAGTAATAGCAAACATAGTATTAATAACATAGCAACAGTAAAAATTAGCCAAATAAAATATCTTAGTCCCACAAAGGGTGAATAAGTGAACGATGACAGGGCTACAGAAAGAAGGCTTGATATTTAGCTTGGATGAAGAAACAAAAATTTTAAAAGCATTAAGGAGGGATGAAATCACAGGAGAAAACATTGCTTATGTATATTAACATTTGTTTTTTGATGTTGGGACACAGAGGATGTTCAATTGGACTAGGCGTATCTCTGACACTATCATTTATTGCAAATGGTACCTATCATAAAGGACTTTAAGTTTTATCACATTAAAAAACATACAATTACAGATCTATTCCTTGATATAATACTTACTGAGGAATTTTTTCTTTTCTTCCAGAGTCAGTTTGTGGAAAGCTTCCCAAAACATCACTATGGTGGGATGTGAACTGTCATATTCTGGTTTATAATGTGCATTCTAGAGAAAATACAAAAAAAAGTTACTGAGGAAATACGAAGGAAAACTGAATTTAGTTAACTTAGACTTTATGATGTACCTTTTCAAATGTTTTCCAATCATAATCTGTATTTCCAACAATCACATCCTTCAGTTCTTGAGGATGAAATAATTTGATAATGTCCTCTTCACACATTTTGTAAAATCCTCTCCGAAATTCTTCATAAACCGCCTTTACGGAGTCGTTGAAAATGTAATCTATATACTTAGAAACATAGTCTCTCCTATAATAAAACAAAATGTTATTTCCACTTAATGCAGTATCCTGAACAAAACAGTTTGGAGCTAAAAATAAAAGCTAGAACATCTAACAGTTTTTGAGTACTTACCATGTGCCATGGACTGTCACAGTTACTACTTAGAGATTAATGTAATTTTTATAAAAACTCCATCATATGCTGCTTATAACATATATAACTTAAATGTGAAAACATAAAAAGATTAAAGTCAAAGAAGGGAAAAAGATATACTATAACACCAACCAAAATGAATCTGGTGTAGCTATACGAAAATCAGACAAACACGACTAGGAAATAAAAGTGCATTTCCTAATGACAACCAGGTCATATATTAGGAAGGTTAAAAAAATTCTAAAATTTGTTACATGCTTAGTAACACAACTTCAACATATAAGAATTAGTAACTTAACAAAACTTAAAGAAACAGTCATATCCACATGTATAGTACAGATGCTAATATACCTCTTCTAGTAACTAGCAGAAAAGCTGCTGGGAGCGGTGGCTCATGCCTGTAATCCCAGCACTTTGGGAGGCACAGGTGGGCTGATCATGAGGTCAAGAGATGGAGACCATCCTGGCCAACATGGTGAAACCCTGTCTCTACTAAGAATATAAAAATTAGCTGGGCGTGGTGGCTCCTGCCTGTAGTCCCAGCTACTCAGGAGGCTGAGGCAGAAGAATCGCTTGAACTGGGGAGGCAGAGGTTCCAGTAAACCGAGATTGCACCATTGCACTCCAGCCTGGAGACAGAGTGAGACTCTATCTTAAAAAAAAAAAAGAAAGAAAAGCAGACAAAAAATTTTAAGGACTGAGAAGATTCAAATACAATAAATGATCCAAGAAACCTATTTAGAATACTGCAGCAAGGTCTCTACATGGAAAACTAAGTAACATTTTTTCAAGAGTGACTAAAGATGAGCTAAACAAATGGAGATTCTATATTCATAGATTAAAGACTCATTATTTTAAGATGTTGCGAGGTGCGATGGCTGGTGCCTGTAATCTTAGCACTTTGGGAGGCCAAAGCAGGCAAATCACCTGAGGTCAGGAGTTCGAGACCAATCTGGCTAACATGATGAAACCCCTTTTCTACTAAAAATACAAACAATTAGCTGGACATAGTGGTGCATGCCTGTAATCCCAGCTACTCTGGAGGCTGAGGCAGGAGAATTGCCTGAACCCGGCAGGCAGAGGCTGCAGTGAGCAGAGATCGTGCCATTGCACTCCAGCTTGGGCAACAAGAGTGAAACTCCGTCTCAAAAAAAAAAAAAAAAAAAAAAGTCAACTTTCCAAAATTGATCTGTATAGGTTTAATACAATCACAGATTTTTTTTTTTTTTTGAGATGGAGTCTTGCTTGGTCATGGGGTCGAGTGCAGTGGTGTGATCTCAGCTCACTGCCACCTCCACCTCCTGGGTTCAAGCGATTCTCCTGCCTCAGCCTCCCTAGTAGCTGGGACTATAGGTGTGTGCCACCATGCCCAGTTAAGTTTTGTATTTTTAGTAGAGATGGGGTTTCACCATGTTGGCCAGGATAGTCTTGAGCTCTTGACCTCATGATCCACCCACCTGGGACTCCCAAAGTGCTGGGATTACAGGTATGAGCCACCACACCTGGCACAATCACAGTTAAATGAAAAAATAAAACCTGATCCATATCTTGCAACTTACTAAAAAATCAATTAAAGTGGATTGTAGATCTAAATATGAGAAATAAAATAAGCTTCTAGAAGAAAATATAGGAGAATATATTCATAGCCATAGGATAGGGAAGTATTCAGAAAATAGGAAACAGCAAAACACTAAGCATTAAGGAAAATATTGATAAAGTGGACTACAATACAATTACAAATTTTGATTAATCAAAAGAAACATTTAAAAAGTGAAAAGACAAGCTATAGTATATAAGAAGGTATTTGCAGTACATATAACCAACAAAAGACTTGCATCTAGAACTCCCATAAACTGACAAGAAAAAAAAAAGTAACAGAAAAATAGACTAAAGATGAGGAATAATTATTTCTGAAGAGAGGATATTCAAACAGCCAATAAGCATATAAAGTGCTTAGCATTAGTAATCAGAGAAATGCAAATTAAAACCACAATGAAATACTACTATATAACCACCAGAATGGCTAATTTAAAAAAGACTGGTAATACTAAGTATTAGAGTAGATATAGAGCAATTAGAACTGTCATACCCTACTGATGGAAGTCTGTCTCCATTTTCTGTTTGCTTATTGACAGCTTTCAAGTCCCACTCCTCCTCCTTTTTCTCTTTTGCCTCCACATCTGCACAACACAGGCTTGCTCCCTGGACACCCACTGATGGTTGTATGGCTTACACTTCCCCACTCATGCTCTGGGTTGCACGGGAACCCTGACCCTGGCCCCATGCCTGAACCACCATAAAAACTAAAGCCGCCTGCCTCTCTCTTCACTTAAGCCAAACACACCAACTTGGATGCCTGTCCAGCTCTCCCTAGAAGACCCCATTATGTACTAAACATTTTCAAACTCTCTGGCATACATATGGCATCATCCATATCAACATCCAAATGAATTTCAAGTAGGAGGGTTAATCCTGCTCTGCATGGGGCAAGGGGCAACCACAGGGCACTGAGCACTTCTCCCAGTTATATACCAACAGAAATGCCTGCACATAAACAAAACACATGTACAAGAATGTTCACCATAGCATTATGCATAATAGTACAAAACTTGAAATACTATAGATATATAAACTGTGATGTATTTATACAATATACAACTACACAGATGGAAATGTTCTATTTCTTGATCTGGCAAGTAATTACAAAGGCATGTTTGCTTTGTGAAATTCACTAAACTGTGCATTTATGATTTGTGCAATTTTCTGTTTTATAGGTTACACTTCAATACAAAGTTTTTAAAAAAGATTAGGAAATCATGGAAAAAGATGTGATGTAGGCCAGCATGCTTCCTAGTGATCTCTTTGCCACTTTGACCAACTCTCAAGGGGAGGTTCTATAATCCCAACCTCCATGGCTTTAAATGGCATTCTACAAGATATTAGGCAGTCAAAATGCCATAGTAACATTTTAAACAAATACTTACGATGTGCTTGCAATGTACCAGGCACCACTGTAGACTACTCTAGGTACTGAATATACAGTGGTGAAGAATACAGACCAAGCCCCTAACACATTCACTACCATGGGGACAAAATAAGAAATAAATAAGCAAATAAACTCTAAGGGTAGGTGATGTGTGATGTGAAAAGAAAAAGTAGAGCAGAGTGAATGGATGAAGAGGGACAGATGTTGGTGTTATAATTTTGGACAGGAAGAAAGGAAAGGTCTCTCTGAGAAAGCCATTTCCATTCTTTAACACAATATAAACTCCATGATATATATGTAAAAACACATACAACACACACCAGATTCTCTGCCTTAGTAAAAAATGATTAACGAGAATGAAAAATTACAAGAGCTAAAAGGAATTTTTAGAGCTCAGTGAAATAAAAATAGTATATATACAAACCAAATATTTCATTTATTTATACCTACTTGTTAGTCTGGTTGACAATTATGTTACTTCCATTAGGAATTAAGTCAGCGTCATTTCTGTCCCAGTGTACCTGTAACCACAAATGAACTCAGGTAATATCTCCAACATAATTCTGAACAATCTATCATCAACAAAAACACTTTGGATCATGCTACCTTTTCTAAAGAATTTGTAAAAATGTGTATTTTTGTTATAAAAGCAAGGAATATACAAACAAAAAATTATACCCTATCATACTGAATAAAAATGAATTTTTTCAAAGCTTGAGTTCTCTTATCATAACTGATCAAATTAAACAAATTAATTGGAAAACTGTCATATCTCAGTATTCACTTCATACTGTGTAGACCCAGTATGGCAGATCTACAAAAATGGCCACAAATTCTTCCCATCCTGGTTCTCCTGCCCTTTTGCCTAGTGACTTGCAACACTTCCAATCAAGCGGGGAGGCTATCTCTTCAGCCACTGAATCTGGGCATGGCCATGTGAAATACTTTAGCCAATGGGATCTAACAGAAGCAGAAGCTTGTGTGTTGGAACTTGCTATCTCTTCCTCTCTGTAACCCTAAGGCCACCATGTGGAGAATTAAGACTGCAGTCTTGCTTCAAAAGCCTCAGCTAGCTTATTGGAGAATGAGAGACCACAGGGAACCGAGACAAGCTGTTCCAGTTGATACCCTTCAACCCAACCAGCCTCTGCCAGCTACTAGGCATGTGAATGACACCACTGTAGAACATCCAGCCCAGTTAAGTTGGCCCAGTTTGGAAACCCACAAAATTTTATTTGTTGTTTAGGCCACTAGGTTTTAGGGTTGGCTGTTATATAGTAAAATCTAACTAGTGCACCCAGTTCATGATGAAGAACAATACCTTTCTCACTAATTCAGGTTTTTTAAGTAAAAGTTGACATATTTGGTTAAATATGTTGGGGATTAATCAGATTAAAATTAATCTGTTATGTGCTTTTATTGTTACTCACATTAAAATGGATGTAAAATACTTCTTCAAAGTTATCACCTTCATCATCCAGAATTGTTTGCAAATTCCTAAGGAAAAAATAATCTTGCCTTTAAAAAGGTAATAACCATGATCACTAGACATATCACCTAAAACAAATGTCGAATGTATAGCTATTCTGAAGGTAGGAGGTCAGGTATAGTTCAAAGCACCTTTTTCTCTGCATACTGATAGTCTAAACAGGGCCAGACCTAAACTAAATGTGTCAAATTTAGGAATTTAATCTGCAATTCTGCAGGCCGACTGCCTACTTTACAGCTCTCTTCCCTTTACCCTAAATTCCTTACCTAATGATTGTAGGTTTCTATTCAGAAAAAGATTCATAACATGTTCACTGATACTGAAAACTCATTCAAACTGGTGTTACCTTTATTGAAGTTTTTGAACTTTACAGAATAGGTCTCATATTAAATATTAGGTATCAGTAACTCTGAGGAGTGGGTGGGTCAAATGATTCTCTGCATCACTTGTCCCAATATGATCAAGCTTAAGAAACACCTGAAATTAGACTGCCTTAATCGTTTCAGGGCATTTGTGAGAATAGAGGTCACGTCAAAATGGACAGTAACCAATTTTTAAATATTTCCATCCTGTCATTCTATGATGCTTTATACAAGCTTTTGAAGTAACATGTCTTATATTTGCTCATTCACTCAAATATTTATTCAACAAACATTTAAGCAACCCCTACTGTAGAAGGCACAGGGGATGTAAAGTTGACACTAAGATATTACTGCCAATAAACTCTTGAACTTGAAGATGAGGTATGCTGATGGGAGTTCCACCTACAATACAGTGAAATATATGTAGGCAGAGAACTATGGAAATCACACAGGTATAGGCTTAAAAGAGCACAGTCCACTAAGGCAGCACCTAGTGGAGACATGGGGGCGAGGCTGCTCTAGAGACCCCAGAAGAGCCACCAGTGTGCAATTCTTGCCTGAGGGAGAACCACAAGCACTCAACACTCATGTGTAAGAGCTTCCAGGTGGGCTGTGCCCAGCAAAGCCATGGGGATTGGGCTGCCTGGAAACTTCGTAGAGCCCAAGCCCAACCCTAGTGTGTCCTGAAGGCGAGACATTGAGTCAAAGATTGTTCTCAAGCCTTAAGATTTAATGTTGCATGCCATGTTGGGTTTTGGACTTTGTTGGGACCTATTACCCCTTTCTTCTTTCCTATTACTCCCTTTTGAATTGGGAATGTCTATCCTCTGCCTTTTCCACCACTGTATTTTATTTAATTTATTTATTTTGAGACAGAGTCTCACTCTGTGGCCCAGGTTGGAGTGCAGAGGATATTTTTGCATTTTTCTAATACCCTCTTGATGAAAAGAGAAGTTCTTTAATCTTATCATAGTTAAATTTATTAATCTTTTCTTTAATGCTGGTGCACTGCATGTCTTGTTTAAGAAATCTCGAAAGATAATTTTTCTATATTTTCCTGGGTCACTGCAATCTCCACCTCCCAAGTTCAAGCAATACTCATGCTTCAGCCTCCTAACTGGAATCACAGGCACATGTCAAATTGTTAAGTTTGGTTTCTTTTCTAATAATAAATTCCACTTTAAATAATTCTCCCTGCTTGCATTTTGGTATAAGCAGTCAAGAAAAGCCATAGTGCTCCTTTACTACTTTGCTTAGAGATTTTTTCTGCCAAATATTCTATTTCATTGTTAAGAATCTTACCTCCCGCAAAACACTAGGATACAACACAATTCAGCCATATTCTTTGCCACTTTATGTAATAACAAAGATCACCTCTCTTCCAGTTTTCAATGTGTTCCTCACTTCCATCTGTGACCTCTTCAGAATTGCCTTTATCGTCTATGTTTCTACTAATGTGCTGATCACGACCACTTAGGTAATCTTCTAAGAAGACTGGGGATTTCTCTACAGGTCTCCTCTTCTGAGCCCTTGCCAGAACTGTTCTATAGGGCAATACAGGATTTTTCTAGCATGTATCTCAAAACTCTTCCACTACTTACTCATTACCCAGTTCCAAAGTTGCTTCCAACATCCCACTTCTTGGTACCACTTTCTCTTAGTTCATTTAGGCTGCTATAACAAAATACCTTAGACTGAGTAATTTATAAATAGAAATTTATTGCTCACAGTTCTGGAGGCTTGGAAGTCCAAGATCAAAGTGCCAGCAGATTTGGTGTCTGAATCTAAAGAAAATGGGTGATGGCCCATTCCTTTTCAATGGTGCCTTCTATGTGTCCTCTCATGGTGGAAGGGGCAAACAGGTGCCCTTGAGCCTTGGATCTCTTTCATAAGGGAATGAATTCCACTCATAAGGGCTCCACACTGGGGATTAGGCTTCAAAATATGAATTTTGGGGGAATACATTCAGACCCCCATAGCACCTTGTCTTTTGCATTTTTCTAATACCCTCTTGATGAAAAGAGAAGTTCTTTAATCTTATCATAGTTAAATTTATTAATCTTTTCTTTAATGCTGGTGCACTGCCTGTCTTGTTTAAGAAATCTCGAAAGATAATTTTTCTATATTTTCATGATTTTTGCATTTAATATCTAAATCCTTCATCTACATGGAGTTGACTATCATATATGGCATAAGACAAGGATCCACTTTTTTTTTTCCCTAGATAGATACCATTTTTTTCCAGCTCCATTTATTAAGTAGTACTCCTATTTCCCTTGATCAAATATGTCACTTCTAATAAAGTTCCATATAGGCATGGGTCCATTTCTGAGATTTCTCTTCTGTTCTATTGGGAAACCTGCACCAATATCATACTGTCCTAATTAATACAGCTTTCTAATAATTCTTGATAGCTGACAGACCAAGTTCTCCATCTTTATTTGCCTTAAGAATTATTCCTGGCTATTCTTGGCCCTTTGTTGTCCATCCATATAAATTTTAAAACCAGGTTGTTAAGTTTAATAAAAAGCCTCCTGGGATTAAAATTGGAGTTTTACTGAATACAGAGATCAGTGGGTCTGAGCCAGTCCAGCAATTCTTGGGAATCCTTGGGCCTTTATAGAGTTAATGAGGTCAAAACTATTTTTATAACATCACTAAGATATTATTTGCCTCTTTTCACATTCTGTTGTGACAAGAGAAGAGTTTTCTGCCGGGTGTGGTGGCTCACACCTGTAATCCTAGCACTTTGGGAGGCTGAGGGTGTGGATCACAAGGTCAGGAGTTCAAGACTAGCCTGGCCAAGATGGTGAAACCCTGTCTCTACTAAGAATACAAAAAAAAAAAAAAAATAGCAGACCGTGGTGGTAGGCTCTTGCAATTCCAGCTACTAGGGAGGCTCAGGCAGAGAACTGTTTGAACCCGGGAGGTGGAGGTTGCAGTGAGCCAAGATTGCACCACTGCACTCCAGCCTGGGTGACAGAGCGAGACTCCATCTCAAAATATATACATACATACATAAAAATAAGGGTTTTCAAGAGGCTATATGATACTGTGGAATGCTCTGATAGCTAACAGAATGAATATTTGTATATTCCTGTGTTTAAAATATTTAATTTGTAATCTTGTAAACATTGACAGATGTAACCAACCTAAGTAAAAGCCGTTTGGAGTCCTCAATAATTTTTAAGAGCATCTTAAGACCTAAAAGTTTGAGAAACAATGACACAAATTTAAAGATCTTTTAGTTCATGTATACTAAGTTTATTAAGTCTTTTGAAGCATAAGCATTATTTCGGTTATCTTTGATGTTTCCCGTAAAATAATGATTAATTTATCTCTTTCTTTCTAAATCTTGTGCTTTTGATATTTTTCCTTTTGTCTTATTAGTATAGTTAGTATAATGATTAACAGATTCTGGAGCCAGACTGTGTTCAAATCATGGTTCTGACATTATGGGGCCTTGAGTAAGTTACCTAATCTCTCTGTGTTTTACTTTCTGAATCTGTAAAAGAGGGATGATAATAATACTAAAATCCTATTACTGTTCTTATTCTTTTTTTTTAAATTGAGACAGGATCTTCCTCTGTTGTCCAGGCTGGAATGCAGTGGTATAATCATGGCTCACTGCAGCTTCAACCTCCTGGGCTCAATCTATGCACCCACCTCAGCCTCCTGAGTAGCTGGGACCACAGGCATGTGCCACCATGCCCGGCTAATTTTTTTTTTTTGTAGAGATGAGTTCTCTACGTTCTCTATGTTAGCCAGGCTGGTCTCAAACTCCTGGGCTCAAGCAATCCACCTGCCTCGGCCTCCCAAAGTGCTGGGATTACAGGGATAAGCCATCATACCTGGCTTGTTCTTACTCTTTAAAAAAAAAATCTCTGTAGTATTCCATTGCATAAGTATACCAAAAATATATCATTCTCTTATTGAAAGACATTTAGGGAGTCTTTATATTATAAACTATAAATACAGTACATATTAGCATACACTGATCCTTGCACAATTGTGTATTTCTGAAAGTTAAATGTCTAAAAGTAGAATTGTTGAATCAATAAGGCAAACACGTTTTGATTTTGATAAATCCTGCCACATTGTTCTCTGAAAAGGAGTACCAATTTATATTTCCACTAATAATACTTGAAATTAGAATGAAACTTTTCAAGCCCTTGCTAATACCACATAGCATCAACACTTCAAACCACTATCAATTTGAAATATAAATGAGCTTCCCATTTTAATATGCATTCTATGAACATTGGTGAGATTGAAGACATTTTTATTTAGGAGGCATTTCTATTGCTTCTTTCCCAAGTTGCCTTCTTCGATACTTTTATCAATATTTCTTGTGGATGTGTAGGAATGGTATACACAGCAGGGATATTAAAACCCTTCTACTGTTGCCATTTTTTTGTGAGGTGGTGGCTTGTCTTTTAACTTAGAAATGAGTTTCCATTTTAAAGGTGATGACATGAAACAGCATTTAATACAACCATCACTAGCAGATTTTGTACCAAGGTGCAACCTGTGCTCTGTGCATGACTGCTTCTATACAGAAAAAGTTGAAAGATCAGTGCAAACATTGAAGACTAGTTATGGAAATAATCAACACTTCTTAATAGAAAATGAAACTGTTATCCAACAATTCTTCTCAAAGTTAAAACTGGTCTAAAGTACCTAAAATGCTGCTGTTGAACATGAAAATATTATGAAGTGTGTGAATTTAAATATCTGCCTAAATATATGTTAGATAGGGTCCTTTCTCAGGAACTATATTTACTTACTTTCCCAAATCAGGACTGAGTTCTCTTAAGTCTTCCAATGATGGCATTTGGTCCAAAAGTTTCTTAAACAGTGCCAATGGGAAAGGGAGGTTGGCAACACTGCAACTGAACAGGGAAAGTCCACATAGCACCCCAAAGAAGAAGTATCTTTTCTTCTCAAATTGAGGCTGAAAAGCAAAAAAGAGTCTTAAAGTATTATGAGTTTTTATCAGTACAATAAAAAAATTATATTAAATAAATCTTTGTTCCTCTTTCATAAAATCAAATTTCAAATTGAAAAATTTAAAGCTCAAGATAGGAATGTTTAGGGTTTATATTAGGTTGGTGCAAAAGTAATTGTAGTTTTTGCCATTAAAAGTAAAGGCAAGGCCTGGTGTGGTGGCTCATGCCTACAATCCCAGCACTTTGGGAGGCTGAGGCAGGCAGATCACCTGAGGTTGACAGTTTGAGACCAACCTCACCAACATGGAGAAACTCTGTCTCTACTAAAAATACAAAAATTGTCCAGGCATGGTGGTGCATGCCTGTAATCCTAGCCAGTCAGGATGCTGAGGCAGGAGAATTGCTTAAACCTGGGAGGCAGAGGTTGCAGTGAGCAGAGATTGTGCCACTGCACTCTAGCCTGGGCAACAGAGCAAGACTCTGTCTCAAAAAAAAAAAAAAAAAAAAAGTAAAGGAAAAAACTGCAGTTAATTTTGCACCAACCTAATATTTGGCCTTTAAGTCAATTTAAATCCCTGCCACTCTCATGCTTGTAATCCTAGCACTTTAGGGGGCTGAGGTGGGCAGATCACCTGAGGTCAGGAGTTTGAGACCAGCCTGGCCAAAGTGGTGAAACCCCATCTCTACTAAAAATACAAAATTTAGCCAGGTGTGGTGGCAGAAGCCTGTAATCCCAGCTACTGTAATCCTGCCAGGCTGAGGTGGGAGGGTATCTTAAGCCTGGGAGGTGGAGGTTCCAGTGAGCTAAGATCATACCACTGCACTCCAGCCTGGGTGACAGGGTGAGATTCCTTTACAAAAAAAAAAAAGACGTTTGAACTTGGCACAGCCCACAACAGCTCAGCAAGGCTGCTGCAGGCAGACTGACACACTAGATTCCCTCCTCACTGGGCAGGTCATCTCTGAGAAAAGGCAGCAGCCTGTCAGGGACTTACAAATAAAGTCCCACCTTCCTGGGACAGAGCACCTCAGAAAAGGAGCAGCTGTGGGCACAACTTCAGCAGACTTAACACATTCCTGCCTGGCTGCTCTGAAGAGAGCAGTGGATCTCCCAGCACAGCATTCGAGCTCTGATAAGGGACAGACTGCCTCTTCAAGTGGATCCCTGACCCCATGGTATCCTGACTATGAGACACTTCCCAGTATGGGCCAACAGACACCTCATACAGGAGAGCTCTGGCTGGCATCTAGTGGGTACCCTTTGGGACAAAGCTACCAGAGGAAGGAACAGACAGAAATATTTGCTGTTCTGCAGTCTCTACCAGTGATACCCATGTAAGCGGGGTCTAGAATGGACTTCCAGCAACTCTTGCAGACCTGCGGCAGAGGGGCCTGACTGTTGGAAGGGAAACTAACAACAACAACAAAAAAATAGTTTCAACATCAACAAAAAGGACATCCATTCAGAGACCCCATCCAAAGGTCACCAACTTCAGAGACCAAAGATAGATAAATCCACTGGGAGAAACCAGTGTAAAAAGGCTGAAAATTCCAAAAACCGGAATGCCTCTTCTTCTCCAAGGGATCGCAACTCCTCTCCAGCAAGGGAACAAAACTGGACGGGGAATGAATTTGACAAATTGACAGAAGTAGGCTTCAGAAGGTAGGTAATAAAAAACTCCTCCAAGCTAAAGGATCATGTTCTACCCAATGCAAGGAAGCTAAGAACCCTGAAGAAACGGTTAGACGAATTGCTAACTAGAATAGCCAGTTTAGAGAAAAACATAAACGACCTGATGGAACTGAAAAGCATAGCACAAGAACTTCATGAAGCATAGACAAGTTTCAATAGCTGAATTGATAAAGCAGAAGAAAGGATATCAGAGATTGAAGATCAACTTAATGAAATAAAGCGAGAAAACAGGTTTAGAGTAAAAAGAGAGAAAAGAAACGAACAAAGCCTCCAAGGAATATGGAATTATGTGAAAAGACCAAATCTACATTTGATCCATGTACCTGAAAGCAATGGGGAGAATGAAACCAAGCTGGAAAGCACTCTTCAGGATATTATCTAGGAGAACTTCCCCCACATAGCAAGGCAGGCCAACATTCAAATTGAGGAAATACAGAGAACACCACAAAGATACTTCTCAAGAATAGCAACCCCAAGATACAGAATCGTCAGATTCACCAGGGTTGAAATGAAGGAAAAAATGCTAAGGACAGCCAGAGGGAAATGTCGGGTCGCTCACAAAGGGAAGTCCATCAGACTCACAGCGGATCTCTCAGTAGAAACCCTGCAAGCCAGAAAAGAGTGGGGTCCAATATTCAACATTCTTAAAGAAAAAAATTTTCAGCCCAGAATTTCATATCCAGCCAAACTGAGCTTCATAAGTGAAGGAGAAATAAAATCCTTTACAGACAAGCAAATGCTGAAAGATTTTGTCACCACCAGGCCTGCCCTACAAGAGCTCCTGAAGGAAGCACTAAACATGAAAAAGAACAACCGGTACCAGCCACTGCAAAAACATAGCAAATTGTAAAGACCATTAACGCTATGAAGAAACTGCATCAACTAACGGGCAAAATAACCAGCAAGTATCATAATGGCAGGATCAAAGTTGCACATAACAATATTAACCTTAAATGTAAATGGGCTGAATGCCCCAGTTAAAAAACACAGACTGGCAAATTGGATAAAGAGTCAAGACCCATCGGTGTGCTGTATTCACCTCACATGCAAAGACACACATATACTCAAAATAAAGGGACGGAGGAATATTTACCAAGCAAATGGAAAGCAAAAACAAAAACAAAAACAAACCAGGGATTGCAATCCTAGTCTCTGATAAAACAGACTTTAAACCAACATAGATCAAAAGAGACAAAGAAGGGTATCACATAATGGTAAAGGGATCAATGAAACAAGAAAAGCTAACTATCCTAAATATATATGCACCCAATACAGGAGCACCCAGATTCATAAAGCAAGTTCTTAGAGACCTACAAAGACACTTAGACTCCCACACAGTTTAATAGTGGGGGACTATAACACTCCACTGTCAATATTAGACAGTTCAGCAAGACAGAAAATTAACAAGGATATCCAGGACTTGAACTCAGCTTTGGACCAAGTGGACCTAATAAACATCTACAAAACTCTCTGCCCCAAATCAACAGAATATACATTCTTCTCACCACCACATCGCCTTTATTCTAAAATTGACCACATAATTGGAAGTAAAATATTCCTCAGCAAATGCAAAAGAATGGAAATCATAACGAACAGTCTCTCAGACCACAGCGCAATCAAATTAGAAATTAGGATTAAGAAACTCACTCAAAACCACACAGCTACATGGAAACTGAATAACCTGCTCCTGAATGACTACTGGATAAATAATGAAATGAAGGCAGAAATATACATGGTCTTTGAAACCAATGATAATGAAGATACAACGTACCAGAATCTCTGGGACACATTTAAAGCAGTGTGTAGAGGGAAATTTATAACACTAACTACCCATAAGAGAAAGCAGGAAAGATCTAAAATCAACACCTTAACATCACAATTAAAAGAACTAGAGAAGGCCGGGTGCAGTGGCTCATGCCTGTAATCCCAGCACTTTGGGAGACCGAGGGGGGCAGATCAAGAGGTCAAGAAATCGAGACCATCCTGGCCGACATGGTGAAACCCCATCTCTACTAAAAATACAAAAAAATTAGCTGGGCATGGTGGCGCACGCCTGTAGTCCCAGCTACTCAGGAGGCTGAGGCAGGAGAATTGCTTGAATCTGGGAGGTGGAGGTTGCAGTGAGCCAAGATCGCGCCACTGCACTCCAGCCTGGCACCTGGTGACGAAGTGAGACTCCGTTTCAAAAAAAAAAAGAACTAGAGAAGAGGAAACAAATTCAAAAGCTAGCAGAAGACAAGAAATAACCAAGATCAGAGCAGAACTGAAGAAGATAGAGACACGAAAAACCATTCAAAAAATGAATCCAGGAGCTGGTTTTTTGAAAAGATCAACAAAATAGACTACTAGACAGACTAATAAAGAAGAAAAGAGAGAAGAATCAAATAGATGCAATAAAAAAAAAATAAAGGAGATATCACCACTGATCCCACAGAAATACAAACTACCATCAGAGAATACTATAAATACCTCTACTCAAATGAACCAGAAAATCTAGAAGAAATGGATAAATTCCTGAATACTTACACTCACCCAAGACTAAACCAGGAAGAAGCCAAATCCTTGAATAGACCAATAACAAGTTCTAAAATTAAGGTAGCAATTAATAGCCTACAACCAAAAAAAGTCCAGGACCAGATGGTTTCACAGCCGAATTCTACCAGAGGTACAAAGAGGAGCTAGTACCATTCCTTCTGAAACTATTCCAAACAACAGAAAAAGAAGGAAACCTTCCTAATTCATTTCATTTGTCCAACATCATCCTGACACCAAATCCTGGCAGAGACACAACGAAAAAAGGAAATTTCAGGCCAGTATCCTTGATGAACATCAATGCGAAAATCCTCAATA
>PVKP010030194.1:0-28185 GCA_004027715.1 Plecturocebus donacophilus
CTTCTTTTTTTTTTTTTTTTTACAAATTTCTGGATTTTTTTTTTGCTGATTTTACTGTTTAAAATGACCCCTGAGAATAGTGATGAAATGCTGTCACGTGTTCTCCGGTGCAAGAAGCTTATCATTACACCTGACAGAAGAAAAACGTGTGTTAGACAAGCCTCATTCAAGCATGAGTTACAGTGCTGTCAGCCATAAGTTCAATATTAACAAATAATATATATCAGACAGGATGTCGTTTAACAAATGAACACACAAAATAACGTATTTATTGATCATCTGACAAAAATGTGACCAGAGATTTGAAGGAACCTAACCCTGCACTTCCCCTAGGAGCAATGGTTCAGTCTTTGATAATCCATTCTTCTTGCCAAGTTTGTAGAACATAACTACTGTGAGCAAACAAGAATTGACTGTATCTATAACTGAGAATAATAGCAATTTCAAATTGCTCATCAGGACCTGTGAACAAAAATACATCCTAATTTAAAAAAAATTCAACAAGATAATAAAAAAGCTCAGTTTATTTTAATGTAACTTCTTGAAGTTCAGATTTTACATCAGTATGTTCTCATTACATTGCTAATAATGATTAGGTTACTAATAGACTTTATTAAATGCTGCCTCCAGATGCTTATTACTTGTGAAGTGCTTTTCTCTTTTTTTGCACACAAAGCTACAGAGTTTTATGCCTTTTTCAGAGGTCTTCAGGATATTACCTCTCTGTTTTGAATACAGAGTCTTGGTGGGATTTTTAAATAAGTAAAAACAAATGTTCAGAGGAAAGGCCATTTTCTGCTTTTATTCAATGTTTAAAATGATCTATCACTGGGCAGAGTTAAGAACAATCAATTACTTCTTCCAGTGAACACTTAAGAAAGATCTCTTGCTTTTAACCATTTTATTTCTTTTTCTATTCTGATTTTATAGGTAAAAGATGCATTGGTTTCAGATAATAATTATTTATAATTGCTAATGAACAATTATTTTTGGTGAATATTCGTGAAAAGTTTTTTCTTAAAAAAGAACTTTATTGCTCAAGCATAGATAATTTTTAGAGTGAGGGCTATTGTGGGAATCCTAGATTTAACTAATTTGACTAACCTATCAGGGCAAAGAGCACTTTGATCTTTAATTAAATCATCAGTTACTTTGGCATCATAACAATGTCATAACAACATGGGCTAAAATTTGTGAAAGAAAATAATTTTATTTCTACCTCTGCTGAGTCACAAATTATTTAATATGGATATTTTGTAGATAAATAAACAGGTACTTGGAATCTATATTGAGAAAGAAAAAACATGAGAGGAAATAACTGTAATACGACAATTCATAAACTTCAACCCTTGATCTTGGAAAAACAGAAAATCTCCAAACTCTTAATATAATTGAAAGGTAAGAGAAAAAAAAAAAAAAGGTCAGCAACAGGTCTTGTTATGTAAGTTACTTCAAAAAATAAAATACAAGCAATTTATTAATCTGAAAGTTCAGTTAATTTAACAAGTCACATAGCAATATAAATTTCTTCACTCACTGATTTCTCTTCCATTTAGTAAGTGTGCATTGTGCTGTACTGTGCATTCTATAGAACATTTATAGTTCTAGGATATATGTAATTACTGTTCAGGCACCATTTATTTGAAAACTACTCTTTCCCTTTTTAATTGCTTAAGCAGTGCTTTAGTTTTCTGTGCATACTATAACAAATTATCACAAAATCAGTGACTTTGAAGTATAAAAATATGCTTTCACAGTTCTGAAGGTTTAAAGTCAAAATTCAGTATCACTGGTCCAAAATCAAGGTGCTAGTAGGGCCTGATCCCTCTAGAAGATTCAGAAAGCATATTCTTCCAGTTTCTGATGGCTGCCATTCCTTGACTTGTGGTCCCATCACTCCAATCTCTGCCTCTGTGGTTACATTGCCTCCTCTTCCTATGTGTGTGTGAACTTAGGGCTCACTCAGAATTCAGGATAATCCTCCACTCTCAAGATCCTTAACTTAATCACTTTGGTGAAGACATTTTTTCTTTTTTAGGCAGTATTTATAGGTTCCTTTCAGTGGCCGTTATTCCACTAAGTATAGGCACAGTTGTCAAAAAATCATTGATCATATTATACAGGCCGAATCTGGACTCTCCGTTCTGTTCCTTTCTCATCTCTATGTCTAAAGCCAATACTCACAATTTCTTGATATTGTAGCATTATGGTAATACTGAGATCAGGTCATTTAAGTGCTCCAACTGTTCTTTTTTTCAAAATACTCTTGTAGAATTTTTGCATTTCCATGTACATTTTGGACTAAACTTGTCAATTACTATGAAAAAGCCTGCTACATTTTCACTGATTACCATTGAATTTATGGATCAGTCTTGGGAAGTATGCCCTTTAAAACTATTGAGTCCTCTGAACTTTGTACAAAATATTCTTTTTTTTTTTTTTTTTGCTGAGCACAGCGGACTTTATTGATGGTAAACGACAAGGTGGGGCTCCCTAGGCCCCTCCCTCTTCAAGGGGTCTGCATGGAAACTATGATAAGGGGCGATTCCGTGTGCTGGGGGGCTCAGTGTGGCAGGGACTCCCCAGCAGTGAGGGCCTCAGTGAGGGCCTCTCTTCCTCTTATGCTCTCACTGGGGCCAGTGGTCCAAGGGTCTTACTCCTTGGAGGCCGTGTCCACCACCCTGTTGCTGTAGCCAAATTCATTGTCATACCAGGAAATGAGCTTGACAACGTGGTCATTCAGGGCAATGCCAGCCCCAGCATCGAAGGTGGAAGAGTGAGTGTTGCTGTTGAAGTAGGAGGATACCACCTGGTGCTCAGTGCAGCCCGGGATGCCCTTGAGGGGGCCCTCTGACGCCTGCTTCACCACCTTCTTGATGTCATCATATTTGGCAGGTTTTTCCAGGTGGAAGGTCAGGTCCACCACTGACATATTGGCAGTGGGGACACATTAGGTCATGCCAGTGAGCTTCCCGTTCAGCTCAGAGATGACCTTGCCCACAGCCTTGGCAGCACCAGTAGAGGCAGGGATGATGTTCTGGAGAGCCCCATGGCCATCACACCACAGTTTACTGGAGGGGCCATCCACAGTCTTCTGGGTGGCAGTGATGACATGGACTGTGGTCATGAGTCCTCCCACAATACCAAAGTTGTCATGGATGACCTTGGCCAGGGGCACTAAGCAGTTGGTGCAGGAGACATTGCTGATGATCTTGAGGCTGTTGTCATACTTCTCGTGGTTCACACCCATCACGATCATGAGGGCATCAGCAGAGGGGGCGGATATGATGACCCTTTTGACTCCCCCCTGCTAGTGAGCCCCAGCTTTCTCCATGGTGGTGAAGATACCAGTGGACTCCACCACATACTCAGCACCAGCATTGCCCCACTTGATTTTGGAGGGATCCTGCTCATGGAAGATGGTGATGGGATTTCCATTGAGACAAGCTTCCCATTCTTAGCCTTTAGGGTGCCATGGAATTTGCCATGGGTGGAATCATACTGGAACAGGTGGACTACATAGTTGAGGTTAACACAGGGGTCTCTGATGGCGACAATATCCACTTTACCAGAGTTAAAAGCAGCCCTGGTGACCAGACGCCCAATACGACCAAATTAGTTGACCCCATTGACTCCAACCTTCCCCTTCCCCATGGTGTCTTGGATGCGGCTGGCAATGGGAGAGGAGATGCGGCTGTCTGTCAAACAGGAGGAGCAGAGAGCCCAAAAGATTCTTTTTCATTTGTTTAAATGTTAAAAATGTTCCTTAGCAATGTTGTTTAGTTTTCAGCGTATAGGCTTTGTGTGTATTTTGCTATTTTATGTTTTTGATACTAAACAATATGGATTTTCCCCCCATAATTCTGGAGTGTCTTTTACTCTAAGGCATATTTTAATTCACCACTGAAGCATGACACGTCTGAGATTACTAAATGCTTTGGATAATGACTGAGACCTCTCCACAATGCTGGTCAAGGTTTGACTATCTCCCTACTTTATGTGAGCTTAGAAAATTATTCGGTTAAAACACTGTAGTCCTACCTCAAGGAGTCTCACCCTATGGAAGTGTAGTATAGTTCTCAGCAAAGACGCAAATGAAAAATTCTGAAGCTGCTTTTGTTTTTGTTTTTTACACAATTTCCTCTCACCTCAGTTCTCCTGGTATCTAATCTCCATGTCCTTGGTTCAGTGAGACCGCTTGACACTTCCTTAATTACACAGTCATTTAGAATGTGCCTCCAGCCAGACAGCTGGGGTGATTGTGGATTTCCTTGGTTCTCCTTATCACAGGGGTTATGTGCCTGCGTTGCATGTTTCCAATGTCTAAAAATAATTATTTCATGTGTTTTTTCCCCAGTTTTATAGTTATTTATGAAAGGAGGTTATGATCCTTGTTATTTCATCATGGTTAAAAGGCAAAGTTATTATGTTTATTTTTAAGCTAGAAATGTATTCATACCAGTTGATCTGAAAGCATGCAATAATTCATTTTATTTTTGCAGCAATCACCTAAAACTTGAATGTGTTTGCAAGATACACAACTTTATCCTGTAATAATTCAATAGAACTGGTTAATTTATGGCAATAAAAATAATCCTCAATTGTAAATATCATCATTACTTTTGTTTCTCACTCAGTATACACATCATAAATACCCTATCTGACTCAAGACTTGGTAGTAAACTGCAATGGTTGCATTCTTTATATTTGAAAATACATTTTCTTCATTCAATTCTTAACCCTTTCTTTCATCATTTTTTTCATTTTGTTAAATAGACAGCATGAAAAAAGTAAATGATCTGCCCATTAGATTCTTATCATTTCAAAATGTTTTTGTAAAAATTCCACCTTTCTTATTCAGGCATAATAGCCCAATTATCCATAGATTCTTAATATACGTATCTTGTATATATACCTATCTAACTGTACATGTCTTGGTAAATACCAATACAGAATATCTATTTTTCTTACTTTAGTAACATTACTGAACATTATGATTCTAACATAAAATACATGTACATAATAATGATACATCATTTTCCAACATAATACCTTTGTACTATAATTTATATGAATTCTTTCGATAATTTTGGTATTTTAAATGTATATGGTACCTCAGAAAATAATTAATTTTGGAAACTAATTTATATTCTAATTCGATGTGGTGTTTGTTAAATAAATGTAATAAAATTTGTCTATGTGTTTGTAAAGTTTTCTTTGCTCAATTTTGAATTTAATATATTGCTAATTAGTCAGCATTTTGTTAATGACAGATAATATTTAACTCCCACTGCATACACATAAGCACATACACATAAGTAAAAGTGAAATGACAGAAAAATCTTATAGAAACATTTTATTCTTTTTACATTGTGTCTTATAAGTTGAGAGCTTTTTTGCTGTTATAATGATCACATATATTCTTTCCATATTACTCCATATGCAATTACAAATAAGTATATCAGTTTAATATAAAACATTAATTCACTAGACATGGAGACTAAAAATGGTGCTTTTTTCACATGCTCCATAGACCCTCAATCAAACAGCCTCCTAATTCTGAAATTATCATCCAGTTTTAGGATATGAATGTCTATAGTCCAATGTGAAATATATATATATATATATGTATATACATTCTTATTCATGTTCAAATTTCTTCCAATGCAGTGTAAAATTTGATTCTACTTTTTGACGAGGCTTAGAATACATTCTGACTCTCTCCTATTTCATTATTATATGTGAGACTATGTCTGGGAAGGAATTTGTAACATGCCTGATCTTGAATATTGTCCCTTGATGAAGTGTGTGTGAGAGATTAACTTGGAAACTAGTAGCTCAGAAAAGCATATTTTAATTTGCTTTCTTGAGTTATAATTCCATGCCTCACTGATCTTCCATGTAACTTCTAGTTTATTATTTAGATGTTAAAAACATATTGTTAATTATGACGCTCAATCTTACTGATTTTATTGTGCTAAATTATCATTTTAAAACATTATCATGGTCATATGTGGGTCAGAGGCTTATTCAATTAGAATATCTGGTGTCAGGGCCTAAGGAACCTAGATTATTCATAAGCACCCTGAAGTTTGGAAAACATTACACATTTGATTATACTTGCCCTTATTATTCTTTAGTTATGTCAAATATGTCAGTCTTACATTTTTTTAAGAGGAATACCAGCTCTTTGAATAACACATGCATTCTTTTCTATGTATGGTTCATGCTGAGCTAAATGCCCTGCACACAGCAGGTGCCAAATGAACCCTTGATGTTTACTTACTGAAAAAATATGAATATTTGTACAGCTATTTTGTTATTTGACTAAAACTTATTTGGTGAAAGAAAATAGCAAAAGATTTATCTGTTTCAGCAACATGAAGTATCTTTCAACATAATAAAAGCAAATTTTGCAGATGTCTCTCAGGGTTTTAAAATATTATCTTTGTGATCTACTTTGCCTCAATATCACTTAAGACAGTTGTTCTATTGGTTCCTGTGTCTAAGCACATGGCTCTTGTTTTTCATATACTGGTAGGAAATGTTTCTATTCCCCCTAAAAGCTTAGGCAAGGGCTAGATCCTGAGTAATAGAAGTGGTCTTTAAAAACTTCATTTCAGCAGCTTTTTACCTTTTTCAAGTTAAAATAATACTATCATTGAAACAGAAAAAGAATTATCATGGAACTAATTACCATTAAATAAAGACCACAGACTCTCAGTATTAGTGCTGATAACTTGTGTTTCACTGGGTTATACCATACTCTGCTAAAATAAGCACTGTTATAATTTGCTCTTGCTAAATTAACTTTTACAAATGATGCACAGAAGCTCATTTTCTCCAAGAACCTCCCACCCAACATATATGTCCAACTCAAGGAAGAGGCATTCTCTATACAGATCGTTTTAAATGTGAGTACTGTTTATTGGAACACATTTCTAGGACTGGAGACTTTAATATGCATAACAAATGAGGTAATTTCCCTTTTCACATTTATCATATGTAAAACAATCAACACCAACAACAAAATCTATAGAGGTAGGACAGAGCCATAAGTCACTGGTACTTGGGAGAGATCTGAAACGTCTGCTTTTGTTTTCTGCACTGTCTTCAAATAGTCTCTTTCTCATGGTGGTAGCATAGGTGCATTGTGGGGAAGTTCCTATTTGGAAGCTTGTTACCTTGGTCTTCTCATCCTCTAAAGACCTTGGGAAAATGGACAGCCAGACTCTACACTAGATTTTTTTCCCTTCTCTTTCTTCCTGTCCAGAAGGCTCTAGTATGGCCTTTCTTTGCATTTCACAGCCAATTTTGAATAAAGAGAGGTGAAGTGAAAAAAGTAGATACTTCAGAATTTTGTCTCACTGATTGATACTGATTCTAATATAAATACAAGAAGTTTCCCATGCAGTCAAGTCTACCACAATGGAAACTATGTTGAAATAATAAAAAGGTTAATTTGATGATCATTTTCCTTTGGTGATTGCATTTTCCCTCTGGCACTTTGAATAAGGAATGTTTATTCAAATATTAATTTTTTTAGGTAAGAATTACTTTAACACATACAAGAATAGCTAAGGCAGGCGGGTGGAATAAACTTTTAGTTTTTCTACATGTTTTCTAAAAAGACATTTTGTTGAAATAGCAATTATATCTTGAGGAAACTCATTTTGTTGCTTATAGTAATTGCTTTGACGGTGTACACATATGCCATCAAAACATATTTAAATTATACAATTTAATAAGTTTTGGCATATGTGTACACCATCAAAACAATTACTATAAGCACAATAATTCTTAAAAACTCACCACCCAAAGAGTTTCCTCAAGATTTTTATATCACTCTTACTTGTTTCTGCCCAGTTCTTACCCCCACATACACATTGATTTGCTTTCTGCCACTATAAACTAGTTATAGATTCATTTGCATTGCCTAGCATTTTATATAAATGGAATCCTAAACTATGTACTTTTTCATATCTAGCTTTGTTCATTTAACATAATTATTTTGAAGTGTATTTACATTTTTATGTGTATCAATAGTTTATTCCTTTTTATTATTGAGTAGTAATTCATTGCATGAATCTATTTGTCTATTTGTTCACATATTAGTGGACATTTGGGTTGTTTCCAGTTTTTAGCTATTACCAGTAAAGCTGTAATGGATGTTCTTATAGAAAATGGATATGGAAATGGGCTTTTAATTTTCTTGCATAAGTAACTAGGAGTGGAAGACTTAAGCCACAGTAAGTGTGTGTTGAACTTTTTATGGAACTGTCAAATTATTTTCGAAAGTGGCTCCACCTGCATTTCACATTCTCACCAGCAATGCATGAGAATTCCAGTTATTCCATGTGCAATGCAGCACTGAGAACAAAAGTAAGAGGAAAAGGAGAAGAAGGAGAAAAAGAGGAGGAAAAACTGGAGGAACAGCAAGGAGAAAAAGGGGAAAAGATAATAAGTAAAGATTTCTGCATATCTGAAGGCTAAAGTGTAATAAAAATTACAAATGTTGTCTAATAAATTTTTCCTTATAACCGAGAAAAGTTTGACATGTTTAGAATGCAGGCAAAAGGAGCACTACTTTGAAAATCAAAAGATAGATTATTGTCTGTTTTTTCTCACTAACTGGATGATTATTTGTGTAGGCTTCAGTTTCCATGTCTACAAAAGAAACAGGACTCAGAAGTTCTCTTTCAGCCACAAATTCAGAAATAACTACACTTAGTTTATGCTTTTATCTCTCCTTTTTTTCCCAGTATATGTTTAATTTGAAGAGTAAAAAAGAGAGTATCCCAGGCTTCCAGGAGGAGGAAGCAATAAGTGAAATGACCCTGAGTCATTTAGCAAACCTAGAGAAATAAAATGGCTAGTGTATCTTGATGATGGCAAATGATGATGGTGAGTGATATGAGTGAATTCGATCTTCTGAGGATTATCAAGAATTGTAGATTTTATTATAAATGCGACAGGGCATGGACTCTAGAGACAAATTGCCTGGGTTGGAATCCCTCCTCTCCCATTTCCTAGCTGTGGGGCCTGGGGCAAAGTATCTAAACCACCTTTCCCTCAGCATTACAGTAAGGATAACAGAGTACTAACCCCATAGTTATTATAAAGATTAAATGAATTTTAGGGCTTAAAACTGTGCCTGGCACCTGTTAAGCAGGATTTAAGTTAACATCATTACCAGCATTGCTCTCTGGCTTCCTATTGCTGACTCAGAGTAACACAATCCAAAGGAAGGAGCTTCCAGCATGAAGTGTGGACATGGAGCTTCTGGGTTCATCTCTGGTCTCATCAGTATGGGCATGTCACAGCCTCTTTGTATAAGAAAATGAGTGTTCGGCATGGATGATACTAAAGCTGCCTACAGCTTTGAAGTCTCAAAGAAAACACAAGTAAATATTTTTGGAAATAACTGAATAAAATTATACATCTGGTAGCTTGAGGGAAAAGTAAAGGAAAAATATAAACTATCACAATGTACTTTAGGGTTCTGGTCATTTATCAGAAAGGAAAAAAATAATTGTATTATCACTAAAATCACACAACTTCTTTTATTTTCTCCTAAAAAAAAAAGTTGTCGTCAAGCACCATTACCCACTATAGGAGAAAGACTACTTTTCAGATTCTGAGTCAATTACATCCCAGACCTAGTCTGGTATTCTAAAAATTGCTGAGACAAGTTTGACTGCTAATCAGTAGTTGGAAACAATTTCTCTAAAGCCATTAATTGAAACATTCTCTCTAGAGAAGTCCATAGTAAATTGACTGAAAGGTTAAAGACAATGTAATAAATAAGAAAAAAAGTTTTTTGTTACCGTGGGTATGTTTTGACAGAAACAAATTAAATGATAAACCACATTTCATTAAACTATGATAAATGTATTTTTGGGTTGATTAAAAATCATACATGCAATTATTTTAAGATTGCTTTTCCAAATTGTTTGCAAGAAAAATAAGGTTTCTTTATGTGACAAATACTTAGAGTGGGCAGTAGGCTTAAAGAATAAATAAAATGAAACATTTTTAACTAAAGAAAAATCAAATAATAGTAGCTGATATTTATAAGGATTGGTATGGGCCAGGTACCTTTCTAAATAATATTAACTCATTTATTTTATCTTCAATGCATATCATGGTTCACACTTTACGAAATGAGAAAATGCAAGTCTGAAAATTTAAGTAACTTGACCATTAAAATATTCTAAAATTTAGAATATTTTACTTTACCATTAGAGAAAAATATTTCTTTAGAAAAGGGAAAAAAAGGATATTTTTCTCTAATGGTAAAGTAAAATATTCTAAAGTTTTTAAAAGCTAGACAATACTGAAATGTATTACTAACAGCAATAGTAAGATAATCACTAGTCTCGGTTTTTAAAAAGTAACCATGCTATCATGTTTGTGTTACTGAAAAGAAAAAAAATAGCTTACTTAGCTTTATGGATACCAAAAGTAGAGTGAATATTTTGGGAAATGCATTCACCAATCATAAAGCTTTTTGTTACAGCCTGTAGAACCCATGTCATGTTAGCCTGAGGAACTCACAGGAATGCAGAGGTGGTAGACCCAGGCAAGCTAGCCAGCTCCTGGGAAGCTTTGCCAGGTCTGTCTACCATTCTTTCAGATAAATGATGTCTTCAAATTATTAATATTTATGCTTCTGCTTTTTAAAAACTCTACAGTTTAGCCATTACTACTTTTAGCATTTTATAAAAGTTTTGCTTTATGAACTTATTCATTGAGCAATTTCTGTGTTTATAATTTTTCCATCTCAGATCTTCCTTCTGGGGTCTCCCTCCTTCAGCCTGAAATTCATCTGTTAGAAGTTTCTTGAATGAGACAAACAAGATGATGGATTGGAGGCATTGTTAGCATGACTCTCCCACTTGGAAAGACAAAACAGTGTGTAGAGATTTATTTTGTGAACTTTGTTCCAAGAACCGATACAGGAATGTAACAGGAATACTGAAAGAAACCACAGACCCAATGGAGGAAGCTATGGGCAGCAGCCTACACCATGAGCTAGACAGAGTGCGAGGAAAGATAAATTGTTGGCAGAATATACACTGACACCGGGGAACCTAGCAAGCCAGGCCACGGGAGAAGGCCTTAACCCTAACCAGCACTGGAGCTGATCTAGTGAGCGGTGGAGAGTACATGAAGAGCGGCATCAGGATGTACTTCGTGTGCACTCCCAGTCTGCAGAGGAAATGGAGGGAAGCTGTTCCCGATCCTACATCGCAGAAGACCTCGCAGATGTCTTCCAGTTAACTCGGGTTGTGGAACAGATTGAAAGAAGCCCCCAACTGAGATTCACAATATAATCTCAAGTGGAGATGAACCCCATTGGCCAGAACCAAGGGCTGAGTGGGAAGTGGGATGTAGTCATGGGTGCAGGAGCTGGGTGCCCCTGCTTTGGGGTAGACGAGGAGAGGCATGATGTGGCAATTTTGGTTTGTGTCTTTGTGGGGATGGCTTATGGCCTGGGGCAGTTTTGAGTTCTGAGTGCATACTACCTAGAACCTAGCTAGCTGCTGTTAGTGGAACACCGTGGGTGTGATGCCTGCCTTGCCAAGTGTGTGGGTACTGGATGGGGCTTACTGCCACCTTCTACTCCCCACTCCTCATGCAAACACTTCTGTACAGCAGAGGAAGCTGCACTCCTCCCTGGAACATTGCCCCAGTGGCCAGAGGACTGTCCTCCATTCCCCACTAGGACCGCTGCTTGCATCCACATGTAGGAAGCCACAGCATAGACTTGCTTAACTCAGCCCCCAACTGGCTTTGCCCCTCTACCCACCCTGGTAGCTTAAGACAAAGGACATAAACTTTTGGGAGCTCTACAGCCTTGCCTATTGCCTGAGACACCAGAGTACCTCCCCTAGGTAACATAGGGCAAATACAAATCCCAGTGTTACCACCATAGCTGGTACTCTTTTCTAAGTGCTACCTTCTAGCTGTAGGCCAACTGACACAGTCCATTACAGAATCTGCAGGATGAATGACCCAGCACCCAGGAAAGAGAAAACTTGTGCATGACCCCAGCTACCACCATTGCCTGCTTCATCCTGGCTAACCAGGAGGCCCTGAGTCTATCCATGTGACCATTCATTACTACTGAAACTGACATTTAAGAAAGCATCACCCTAAAGCTATTATCGATAACTAAGAAAACTCACAGTCTACACAGAACAGCTCTAACTACTCAGATCAGACAGACATCTCAGGGTCAGAATGGGATATGGATTACTTTATTCTGTTCTGGCAGGGGAGCTAAGATATCTTCCTACCTTCTCCCTAAAAAGACCTTGCTGATTTTCACTGAGAGGTCCTCTAGCTGCCTCTGTAAAGACTGGGACCTTTGATCACCATTGGGTATTGCATTTTCCACCTACTTTAGCCATAGCAAGTTTTTACCTATGGACACCTCTCCTACTGACCACAGCTTGAACTATTCAACTGAATAAATAAAATGCTGGGAAAACAAGTGCACATCACTGGGGAATAGATACGTTTCAAGAGAACTCTCCCATTTCAACCCCACAGGAGACAGTGAACCTGTTCACATACTGAGCACTCTGCTACTGCAACCAGCATCTGAGAAAGCCATCCTACAAAGACTCTCTCCAACCAAGGAACTCATACAGAGTCTTCACACCTGAAAGCATTCAGAGCCCAATTAGGTTACAATAAAATCTAATCATGAAGTTGCATCCTCAAGGGAAAAAAACAAGAAATTTTAAAAAGTGAAAACAAAAATAAATTCAAAAATAATTAGAAGAAATAGTTTATCCAAATGAGAAGGAACTGGAAAAATAATTCTGGCAATGTGACAAAACAGGATTCAATAACAACCTTGAAAGATCAACCTAGCTTAGCTCTCCAGCAATGGATCTAAGTCAAAATGAAATCTTTGAAATATCAGACGAAAAACTAAAAATGTTGATTGTTAAATTTCTCAGGGATATAAAAGAGAAAGATAAAAACCAAAATAAAGACATTTTAAAATAATTCAAAAAATGAATGAAATTTTTTCTGAGATATCTATTTTAAATATATATTGAAATTGTATATATATAAGTTGTGTGTAGTTGTACAGTGGAAACATACTATCTCAAGATGTTCTTAAATTTGGAATATTTATATTTGGAATTCATGTTTGGAATGTTTCATTTAATATATTAGTAGGAACTCTTCCTTAGAAAAATATTTATTGACAACCTAGCCCGTGTGTTCAGTGATGGGTCTCAATTCTCTCCCAGGTGGTTGATAACTGAGAATCCTCAGTAGCCCTCAGTAGCCACGTCCCGCCATGAAAAATGAGACAGAGCAGCTGCAGTCGGCCACTTGAAATCTCCTGATTTCCAAAGCAGCTTGTGCTGAAGCATGGAGTAGGTACTTCAGATTGTCAGTTCAATAAATCCCCAAATATAAAATTTTTATTAGAAGATAGCTAGTTTGTCCTTTGTCACTACTAACATCTTGCATCATGGCACAGATCTCTTAATTGTCCAGCCTTCATTCTTTGTTCCTTGTTTAACACAATAGTCTATACCTCACACAATTCCAAAGAGATATAGGCTAGTTATGTCATAATGCAAATTGGCTTATAATACTAATTCAATTAATATTTAAATTAGGCCATTTACAATAAAATTTTTCAAGTATTTGAATGAAAACTAATGGGCAAATATTTAAATAAGCAATAATTATACTTCAAAAACAATTTTTATTAATGCTTCTTATATGAATATATATATTTACATATTACAAGAAGTCTATTGACATCGTAAATGGTAACAACTGTTAAAATTACATTTGTATTCCTGCTGTTGCTTTTAGGAGTTGACCTGCATAACCTGGAACATAAATTTTGTCTTCTTTAACTTGGCAAAAAAAAAAAAAAGTTAATTGAATGATAATAAATGTATGGATGCAAGGTAAATGCAGAGATCTGTTGAAGGTAAACTTTCTCCATGATAGTTTAACTGAAGGATAGCAGAAAATTTACTCTAATTATTAAAAGATTTGTTTTTTCTGAGTAATCTATTTTAGGTTGCCAATTATTTCCTCTCTTAACTCAGAGGATACTATTCCACTGTATCCTGTCTTCCATACTGTTGGGAAGTCAACTTTAAGTCTTCCATTTCTTTCTTACAATTTTCCCTCTATGGCTGCATTAAGAGTTAGATTTTCTTTTCTGTTCTGCAATTGTACTGGGAGAAAGTGCTGGGAGAAGTTTCCTGGGAGAAGGTGCTGCCTGAGCTTCATCCTGAAGGAAAGTCAGCCAGGTAGATAATGTGGAGAAGGAGCTATCACTTAATAGTGGTCCACAAATTAAAATCTAATAAATACTTCTCTAGTAGATTGTTGGTAGGTTCACTGAAAAAAAAAAAAAAAGTTGTTTTATTTTCTGGCTTTGTCTCTTTTCTTCTCCATCCACACTACTGCAATATTTTGTTCCAAGATTTCATCTTGAGTAGCATTTTAAAATATTTTAGTTTTTATTATATTTTGTCAGAAGCAATGCAAAACATTTTTGTTACACAGGAATCTCCATGTATTCCTAACTATTCCACTACTATCATAAAGATACCAAAAGTATTTTAATTACTTATTATCTATGAATGAAATTTAGCCAAAATTCAGCTAGGAAAACAGGTTTTTATCTACAGAAAATACTCAAGCAATGATTATGTTTAAGTGATATGAAGAAAATAAACAGTAATCTGATCTGTGGTACCGTTTTGATAGGGTAGTCTTGGATAGTTGGCCTGACAACGTTTCCTTTAATCTGAAAGAAGAGAAGTTAGCTGGTTGATGAGGGCAAGCTGCCTACTAGAAATCCAGGATAGCTTATGCAGTCTCTGAGGTGAAAATTTACCATCCTTTAGAAACAATACATGTCATTGTACATGCTGGGGCAGAGTGAACGAGAGAAGGTTCAGTGTGAGACTGGAGAAACAAGCATATATTGTGCTGAGTCCTCCAAGCAGCAGATGCTAAGATAGAAGTAAAGGTGCAAGCAAGAGATTTACTGGAGAAACAGCAATGAAAGATAAAGAAGAGGAGCAGAAGTCTTCAGGAAGAAATTTAAGACTATATCTGATATTACATGAGCCTATTATATCTGTTAAGGGGTCTGTAGAAAAAAAGTGGATCGTTCAGGAAGCAGGTCTAAGGAGTTTTCTCAGGTTGATGGAGTGACCTCTAGCTAAAGTTGGCCACTAGAGAAATCCCTCATTTCATAGGAGCAGATTTGAATGAACTGTTTTGCTATGCTCAGTTGTCTGTGGCAATATGCAGAAAGCGTGGATTCAGTGAAAGCCCAGTGGTAGATCCAGAGCAGCAAGAGTTAGAGTTGTCTCACAAATGCACTCATCACAGCAAGAGATCTGAACTGTGCATTTTCATGACCACTATAGTCCACTTCTTACTATATATTCTATCTGTGCTCATAGATATTTTGAAGCCCTGAAAATCATCCCAAGTGCTAACAGATTAAAGAAAGAGTAGGTGATTTCTGCATAGGTTTTCTTATTATCAGCTCCTTAAGATTTTCCCTTCAGATATTTTTGTATACACAAGAGTTTCACAACTTTTAGGGAATAAAATTCTTTCAGTTTTATAAGTTACTAGGAGCTGAGAGTAGTGAGAGTTGCTTTGAACACTAAATTCCCAGCATCTATGACACAAAAGGGGAGTTTGTGAATATTGCAAATAACCAGTAAACATTAAATAGCATCTTATGACTTCCTGAAACACTCTTTACCATTGTTCTTAGGTTGCTGGTTAAGAAACAAATAAGGGGAAAAATTGGCTTAAAATATTTAATCTATTTAAACAATTGTAATGGGGCCTGATTTTTATTCTTCTAGTTAGCTCATGGGGACAAATGTTCTATTTTAATTATTTATGAACGATTTTTATATTGACAAGAGTTAAAACAAGGTTTTCAGAGACATGGGGGAAATTATAAAATCTTCCAAATTAAGTGTAGTTGCAAAGCTATTTACAGTCACTGCAAAGAGCAATATCACAAAAAAATTAATAACAGAAAACCCTCCTACATGCAGAAGCTTAGCTTTTTTTCCTCAGAACCTTATATGAAATGTCACAAACTCAGCCATGAATAAAATTAAAGTTATATTATCAGCCTGAAACTATTCCAATATCTTCCATCACAGAAATTTATGAACATGTCCTGCATTTTTTAATACAAAATATTTTATTTAACCCACATATAGACATACCCGAGAAATATCTGTGATGCAACAGGCAGAGTTGTCTAGAAGTGATGTAAGGAGCTTACTCTGGGTAGCCTGAACCAAGAGAAGCTGTAAGTAGTATCAGAGACTAGGGACTCTTGTAGAGATATCCTCAGTATCTCCAGCAGCAGGGGAGCTAGACAGCTCAGTTGAAAAGCTAGCACTCAAAATCAAAACAGCCTGGCAACTAATAGGTTATATATTATCTCACTGACAATGCTGCTTTCCCAAGGATGTCTCTTATAGATGAAAACCCACAGAGTGAAGGGGTCCCTCAAGCTGAAATGTGGACCCAGCAGTGCCCTAGGTCTCACATGGGTCTCTGTGGAATTATGAGAGAAGATGGGAACCTGTGCCTTCACATCTCTTATGTTGGCCCTGGTCTTACGAGTTTCCTTTCTTTGATAAAGCATATTCTTAACCCGTCCCAATAGGACAATGTCATACAATTACTTGTGAATACTAGTATACCACAGTAGACACCCAGATGGCACTCTTTTAGATGTGATAGTTTATTTTTTCTCTTTTTGAAAAATAACAATAAACTACTTTCAGTGAAATCAATCTGAAATGCCTTCTTGATATTTCTTTATTATATTGCTATGCTTAATTAAAATTGGGGCATCATTCTTATACTTTTATACTGATCACAGAGTCTCAACTGAGACATATATTTTACCAAAATAAGAGAAACATAATAAATAGTTTGTTTCTGGATTATTTCTTCCATAACAAGATTTTTTCTGTCTTTTGTACTTGAGTAATTTTGGTATTCAAAATATTTTATTCTCAATGTTTACCTAAGAGTAGAATTTAATTTAGGCCTAATAGTAGAATTTAATTTAACTCAGTTAATTCAGTTTTTCATCCCAAACGTTAGTTAATTCAAACATTAGTTTTCAAAAATAGCTAGGGAAGCAAATTTGCTTAACAAAACTACACATAGTACTACAAAGTCAGCATACAAGACTTTTTAGCCATTCATTACCTTTTATTATCATCTTTATTATCAACATTGGAGGGTTAGCTGCATTATAAGCTTACATTATAGTCACGTATACTTAGGATTTATTCATGTAATTTTAGTTTGGTGTAATAGGGTTAGAGTCCTGACTCCTGGTTGGGACAAAGCTGTGCTTAGAATCCAGTTTCCAAGATAAACAGCAACAGAATTTATTGTCTCACAAGAGATTTGGTGAGTGGCATGGAAGCAACAAAACTGTCACTTATAACTTATCATAGTATTGCACAAGACAGCTGGAGAATTAATTTACTCAGATATGTACCCTATTGCTTCTTTCCTAAGAAGTTTCACCTAGTTCACTCCAGGTTTTTTCTTCCTTGTGGTCCTACTGATGCTTGCCCATGACTATCTTGTCCAATACTTTTCAGTCCTGGTTGACAGCAATGTTACAGGACAACCAGGTTCATATGCCTGCTGTGCAGTAACATACCAACATACCAAAGCATCAAGGTTTGAAGCAGAGAAAGGGTTTAATGATCACAGGGCAACTGAGCAAGGAGATGGGAGGGATCTCAAATCTATCTCCCTAAAGAGTTCTGGGCTAGGGATTTTAAGGAGATCATGCAGGTTGACAGGCTGGAAAACTGGGTCATTGATTAGTCAGAGTAAGTAATATATCATCAGAATGAGGAAACTGCATTCAGCTTCTCATGGGGTTCTTCAGGTCAGTTTATGCCAGTAGTTTTACTGGTATGCAGGACCACAAAGAATAGTTCAAATGGAAAATATTCTATAGCGTTAAAGTTTTCATTTATAGAGTAGTTAAAAAGAACTATACTCTTTTCACAAGATCTGCATGCTTCTGGGCAATAGGTGCCAAATCACTGTGAGGAGGCAGATCAGAGAGCAGGCTGACCTCCTAATTACTGCTGCATGTGCTTCAGGCCTGGTTTATTTTCGTTTCTCCTGGTCCCTTCTTCCTGATAAACTTACTGAAGTTTATAAGGATGGTTTCAACAACTCCAGTGTCCAAGACCAAATACATTACATCATGCTTATTTTTCTCTCATAGCCTACAGCCACTTTGTCATTGAATCATTTTGGCTGTATCTTCAAAACATATCCAGAATATGAACACTTCCCACAACCTACCCCCTCCCACTTTGGTCTAAGCCACTACATCTCTTTCCTGGATTACTGCAATAACTTTTGTAAATGTTCTTCCCATTTCTAACTTGGCCCCCAACAACCTATTCTTTTTAAAAATAAGTGAGGTTTATACCATTTATTTGTTCAACTCTACAATGATTTCCAGCTTCATCAAGAATGAAAACCAAGTATACATGACATATGGGTTCTAGTCCATTTTCTCTGACCTAACCCCTTCTGTTCTCCTTGGTATCCATTTTGCAATAGCTTCCTTGCTGTTGCTTAAGTAACTAAGGCATGCCCCTACCTGTGGTCCTTTGCCTTAGCTATTACATCTTCCTAGAATACTCTTCCCCCAGACATTCACATGGCTAACATTCACATATTCTCCAAGTCTTCATTCAAATGTTATCTTCTCCATTAGGTACAACCTATTTTATTTAAAATTAAATTCTCAACCTCCCTGGCACTCTAATCCCTCTTACATGGCTCTACTTTCTCATAGAACTTAATAAAAATAATGCAAAATTACTAATTTATTACATTTCTTATTTATAATCTATCTCTCTGTCTTTTCCAGCCACTTCAAATGTTCTATCCACTAAGGTAGGGAGACCCATGGGTTTCATTCACTAGTACCAGTACATAAGCCCGAAATATTTGTTAGATTGAATGAAATTCAAAGTAAGCTTGACTTAATCTCATTTTAGGCTGCAAGTGAAAAGATTGCCACCATAATAAATAGCACAAAGTTGGTAAACTCTGGTTTACCTTGAAAATACATTATCTCTAATATGCATGTATATGTGAATGATGTGTACATATTGACATAAATGTTATATATAACTGTATATAGACAGAGTGTGTATATACATGTTCTTTCTACTTAGGCAAATCAACCCAGTGTTAGTGGTAAAAGCAAAGAATAACTTAATGACAAATTTTAGAAACATAATTAGTAAATTTTTTAAATCTTTTAAATTCTTGTTGATACATCTATCAAGAATGATGGACATTAATGGTGACAAAAGAGAATTTTAAATAACTATATAATAACTATCTCTAAATATACTTTAATTTATAGTCAGTAATACTTTTACATATTTTAAAAATCAAAACTATAAACAAAGCCGTACTTCAATAAGTCTCAACTTATCAAATGTTAACCCCTTCATGTTCCAGTCACCTCTATATATTTTGTACTATTTATAAATTTGTTTCTTATATATCTTCTGATATTTCTTCACACCATGTGTAACAAATAAAAATATGGATTCTTAGTGGTTTCTTTTCTACATACACAGTGTTTTGCAATGTGTTTTTCTCATTAAACAATATATTCTGAATTTCCATATATTAGTACATAAAATACCTTAACTGTACAATATACCATGCAGATTATACCACAGTTATATTAAAGATCTAGCTATACTGAAGTGCAGTTCTTGTCAAGGCAAAATACATTCACCTTTTAAGTGACTGATTTTGACTGTCGAGTCAATGAATACAAAAGCAAAAATCATGGAAATCAGAAATGTACTTATTATTGTACATTTTTCCCTAGGGTTATGTATAGAGTTCTATGTAGTTTTTGCATTACTCAAGACTATACAAGTAAAGTAAATGTGACAGCCATGAAAAACATGTATTAAACTTCCCTGGGAAGGTTTTCTGTTCTAGGTAAGGTGACTTATATTGTGTGATTATAAATTGAACATTGATCTACTAGTTATTAAAGCTCTGGGATTTCATATTTTTCCTTCTCAGTTTTTGAAATTTTTATAATATCTGGGTTACACTGTTTAGGGGAAACACAGCAGATGTATAAATTACTCTATTGACATTTTAACTCGCTGATAGTATCTTTAAAATTACTAGGGTTCAATTATACAATTCTATCATTGCAAAACAATTGTTTTTAGAAGAGAGTTAAAACTAGCTATCCCTTAAAACATGGCAAAATTGATTTTTTGTGTGTTACTTGTCAAAGTTTCAAACTTTCCCTTGGTAAAAGAGAGGCAATTAAGATTTTAGAGTTTTTAAGAAAACACTACTGATTCTTGCTTTTCTTTAATTCTTCAGCCACCCTGACTTAGCTATTTTGATGAACACTGTATTGTTAAATATACTCTCATTCACATTTTCACAAAAGACTATTTGACCCACTATAAGAAGCGCAAATATGAATGTCATGGCCAGGCATGGTGGCTCACACTGGTAATCTCAGTATTTTGGGAGGCCAAGGTGGGTGGATCACTTGAAGTCAGGAGTTTGAAACCAGCCTGGCCAACATGGCAAAACCCCATCTCTACTAAAAGTACAAAAAATTAGCTGGGTGTGGTGGTGGATGCCCGTAGTCCCAGCTACTCTGGTGGGTGAGGAAGGAGTATCACTTGAACCCGGGAGGCAGAGGTTGCAGTGAGCTGAGATCATGCCACTGCACTTCGGCCTGGGAAACAGAATGAGACTGCCTCAAAAAAAAAAAAAAGTGAAGGTCAGAATGTCAATAAAGATATAAACCTGGATGGTGATGGACATATGGCACAGTAGTCTCACTGGCACACAGAGGTTCCCACTACAAGGCAGAGAAAAGAAAATGTATTCTCTTCAAGTGGGCTCATGGAACTTTTCCAAGGGAACACACTGTGTTGTCTCAAATTACCAGCAGATAAAAGCATGTGGCACATGAGGAGGACATGGCCCTGACTTCTGTGCAGACATGCTCCAAGAATTTTAGAATTTGAATTTTTATTACTTTCTTTTATAATTGCAGGCTCATCATTCCTGTTTTTTGCTGAAAAAAAGAAAGTGTAATACAAAATTTATGCAGCTTTTCTCCCCTGCATCAGATTCTCCATAATAGATCCCGTTTAAAAGAGGATAGGGGGATAATAAGATAGTCTATGATTTTGCTTTTGTAAGAAAAAAGAAAGAAAGAAAATAAAATTACCTATTTTCGAAGCTTATTCATCTAAACTAAACCTATCGTGATCACATAACATTCCTAAAAGGATTTTGGAGTTGGAAGCGCCTTCATTTGTATTTTCAATAGGGTTTAAATTATCTTCCCTAATTGGATCCAGCCTGCCTGTTTCTAAAGCATCAAGATACAGAGAAAATCTTAATGTCAACCAGAAATTCAGGTCAGAAGAAGCTGGGTTTCCATGTAAGACATATATGGTAATATCATCACTTAGAAATTCTGACTGCTAACTCATCTCTCTTAGCTTTTATAAGGCAAAGCTGTAAGTCAGATTACATCTACCAAAACTATAATCAGCTTTACAACTACAGAAGATTGAATTCTGTGAGATATTAAATCAGTAAAATTTGAAATACAGCAAGATATATAGCAGCAAATTTATATTTATATGTAAAAGGCAAAATAGAATAAATCCAGTTCTTTAATTTGTTCCCAAATAATATAGGGCACAATAAATTTTAATCTGAGTTTGGTTGGAAGAAACTGAATTATTTGGAACAGCATGATCTAACATATCAAATTTTTTCAATAAATTCAATAGTTACAGGAGTGATATTAAATAGCTGCTGGAGACTTAGCACACTATGTACCTAATAGATTATTTACCTCAGAATAAAAAGCTCATAAATCTAAATCCCATAAGGGCCCCAAAGTTATTTTCTAATCTTTATTTCTGCATAGCTGCATCCTATTCTGATTTTGTAAAGAAACATATAATAAGAGGATGAGTGAAGTTGTACTCATCTGTACAAAGGGAATTTTTATAGAAATGACTAAATCTGGCAACATTTGTTAAACAAAACTATGTGTTTAAAAAACATCATAGAAAAACTGCACTAAGAGACATAAGATACTCAGCCCTAGGATTTGCTGATTATAAAATATGTGTAATTGCAAATACCAATGCCACCTCCATGAATAACTAACTATAAAATTATGACTACATTGGGAACTTTTATTATTAGCAATGTTTTGCTTATTTTTATTTAACAATGTTGATGAAGATGATGATAATAGTGGGATAATACATGATGTTCTTTAAGAAATAATAAACACTAACTTTTCTTTTTTTGTTAATTGAAAATTTTGACCAAACTACTAAAGATAAATGCCAAAATATCAAAAGTATTGCCCAAAGAGCACAAATTAGAGCTAATCTTGGGTGCTCTTATTACCTTCTATTAGCACAAACAAAATGTTTGAACGTCCACCTTGTGCTAAATGTCCACCTTTGCTAAGGGAGGAAGTAAGTCAGGTAATGTCACTGAGGGCTTTGATATCTGTCGGCTAGAAATAAATCTGGCTGGGTACTGTGGCTCATGCCTATAATCCCAACACTCTGGGAGGCCGAGGCGGGTAGATCACAAGTTCAGGAGTTTGAGACCAGCCTGGCCACGATGGTGAAATCCCATCTCTACTAAAAACACAAAAAAATTAGCTAGGTGTGGTGGCATATGCCTGTAGTCCCAGCTACTCAGGAGGCTGAGGCAGAAGAATTGCCTGAACCGAGGAGGTGAAGGTTGTAGTGAGCCAAGATCGCACCACTGCACTCCAGCCTGGGTGGCAGAGTGAGACTCCGACTCAAAAAAAAAACAAAAAATAAAAATATCTGTATGGAGTTTTCAAAAAATAACACAAAATAAAAAAAAAGGTCTAAAGGTCCATGTGTTCATGGTCACTAATATTCCAAATTCTATGCAATTAAAATTGAGATCTTTTTTAAAACCAAAATATCCAGAATTCTTTGCACTTGCAAAACCAAAGTTAATACAGTCACATCTGTAAAGGCAGATAACATCTGTAAAGGCAAGATTCCCTTTCATAGTTGAAGGGCTAGTTTTGAAGTTTCTTTGTTGTTTGTTTCAAATAATTATACAGGAAGTTACAAAGGTAGTACAGAGGTCCTGTGTACTTTTAAGCCAGATTCCACCATTGCTTGCATCATTCAATAACTGAGACCAATTATTTGATAGAAGAATATTAAAGCTAGGAATTTGATATCAGTACAAGGCATGTGTATAGCTTTATGTTATTTTATTCCAGTAGATTTGTGTAACTACTGTCAAAATCAAGACATAGGATTATCATCAGAAAGATCTCTCTTATTCTAATTCTTTATAGTCATATTCACCTGCATCCACTATCCATAATCACTGGCACACACTATTCTGTTCTCTATCTCTATAATTTCGTCATTTGCAGAATCTTATATGGATTCATACAGTATGTGACTTTAAAAATGGTTTTATTCACTTGGCTTACCACCCTTGAGATCTTTTATGGACTGAATTATGCTCTCTCAAAACTCATATATTGAAGCCTTAAGTCTCGGTACTTCAGAGTGTGACTGTATTTGGAGATGGGGCTTTTAAGGAAGTGATTAAGTTAAAATGTGGTCATTAGGGTGGGTACTCATCCAATCTGACTAGTATCTTTAAAGGATAACTTTGGACATGTAAAGAGATACCAGGGTTGCATAGGCGGAGAGGAGAGATCTTGAGGACACAGTGAAAGAGGGCAGCGATCAGCTAGCCAAGGAGAGAGGCCTTAAAGCATTCCAAACCTGCCCACACCTTGATCTTGGAATTCTAGCCCCCAAAACTGGGAGAAAATACATTTCCATTGTTTAAGTCATACAGATTGGTATTTTGTTATGGCATCCCTAGCAAACTAATATAAGATCCATCCAATCTGGTGTATCAAGAGGTCATTCCTTTATATTGCTGAGTCATATTTCAGGGTATGTTTGTTTCTATCACATTATCTGTAACCATTTACCTATGAGGAACATTTTGGTAGTTTCCAGTTTGGGGTTTATTGCAAATAAAGTTGCTATAAGCAGTCATGTATGGGTTTTGTGTGGACCTAAGTTTTTATTCTGAAGGGATAAATGCTGAGAACTGTAATTTCTGGCTTGCAAGGTAAGTTTGTGGTTAGTTTTAAAAGCAACTACTAAGCTATTTGCTAGAGTGACAATTCTCTTATATTCTCATCAGCAATGTATGTGTATCTAGTTTCTCCACATTCATGTCAGCATTTAGTATCACAATGGGTTTGTTTTTGCTTTTCTAATATATATCTAGTGATATCTCATTGTGGTCTTCATTTGTATTTCCCTAATGGCTAGTCATGAGCATCTTTTCATATGGCAATTTGCCGTCTATGTATCTTCTTTGGTGAAGGGTCTCTCTCTATATATTTCTCATTTTGTAATTATATGGTTTGGTGTTTAATATTGAACATTGAAAGTTATTTATATATTCTATAGATGAGTATTTTGTGAGATTCATGGTTTGTAAATATTTTCAGTTTGTAGCTTGTCTTTTCCTCCTCTTGATGATTCACAATTTTTAATTTTGATGAAATTCAATATATTTTTTTCTGGTTGTATGAGTTGTCTCTTATTGAAATCTAGACACTTAAGGGATTATGTTATAATTATCTGGATCTTATTTATATCTTAAGGTTAATAGCCAAGGCCTCCTCTGATAGCATGCCTTGGGAAAACAGAGACACCTCCTCGTTGTTGGCAAGTAAGTGTAGACTCCCAGGTTTTCCTCTTGGCCTTCATTGACACCTGGGGGTAGAAAAGGCTCCTTGTCACTGCTGGATAGGGTTGGGAGTTGAGGCTTTCCACTAGGCTTTTGCGGATGCCACCCTGGCTGGGATGGGGAGGGTCAGCTCATTATTGTTCCCTTATGGTAGTCTCCACTGACACTGCAGTGGGGTGGTCTTGTTACCGAGCTGAGAGTCAGAGAAAATCTTAACTCTCCATGAGGCATCCTCTGACAGGGCAGAGCAGGTGTGGTGTAAGTTCACTGACACCATGGATGTGGGGAAGGCCTGCTTACCACCTGGTGGGACCAAAAATCCTAGCTTCATACTTGACCTTCTCTGACCCTACTTTGGTAAAGAACTGAGAACTCCATTATAGCCTGGCAAGGGGAGAAGCCTGGTCTTTCCCCTCAGCCTTTGCTGCTGGAGGTGGGGGTGGGGCCATAGTTCAAACTCTTATAGAGCAATCATCAAGAATAAAATCATGTCACTTGCAGGGACATGGACAGAACTGGAGGTCCTTGTGTTAAGTGAAATAATCCAGACACAAAAAGACAATTAGCATGTGTACTTACTTACATGTGAGAGCTAAAAAAAGCTGCTCTCATGGAGGTGGAGAGTAGAATTATCACTCTACTCTAGATACCAGAGACTGGGAAGGATGTGGGTGTGAAGGGGAGGATGAAGAGAGTTGGCAAATGGGTACTAATATACAGTGAGATAGAAAAAAATAAGTCCAGACCAGCCATTTTGGCTCACGCCTGTAAACCCAGCACTTTGGGAGGCTGGGTGGGTGGATCACTTGAGGTCAGGAGTTTGAGACCAGCCTGGCCAATATGGTGAAACCTCATCTCTATTAAAAATACAAAAAGTATCCAGGCATGGTGGTGGGTGCCTGTAGTCTCAGTTACTTGAGCCTGGGAGATCGAGGTTGTAGGTTGCAGTGAGTTGAGAGCACACCACGCACTGCAGACTAGACGACAGGAGTGAAACCCTGTTCCCCACCTCCGAAAAAAAAAAAGAATTCCTAATGTTTGAGTAGAGTAGCGTGATTGTAGTTAACAACAATGTATCATATATTTTAAAAGAGCTAGAAGTGAGGACTTGAAACATTCTCAATAAATTGAAATGATAAATGCTTGAAGTGATAGAAATCCTAAATGCTCTGCCTTGATCATGACACATTCTATGCATGTAACAAATTATCACTGGCACTCCATAATATGTAAAAATACTATGTACCCAAAAAAACCATCTAAAACTTTCCTATCTTGTAGGCTGCCCTCTGACTGGTTCTTTGACTATACAAAGTTGTCTTTTCTTGAGACTTTTTTCTTTTTTTTTTTGCCTGAGTCCATTAGAAATTCCTTGTTGCTTGTTTTTCCATTGTATGCAAATTGAAAGAAAAAGATGTACCATTTCTCTGTTGTATGTTGGATTATGTAGGAAATGTTTGTGTACAATTCAAAAAAAGATGAAAAAAGTTCCTGTGGCTGTTTCGTGTAGTATATTGGCATTTGTATTGATAGTTAAAATTCACTTCCAAATAAACAAAACACCCATGATGCAAAAAAAAAAAAAAAAAGAAAAGAAAAGAAATTCCTTGTTGTCAGCTTCTCCAGTACTTACACTGGGGTATCCAAAAAATTCACTACCATGTTATTCTTCAAGTTCTGATGTATGTCTATTACATCTTCTCAGAAACTGAGTTAAAAAACTTAGTTTCTCTTTTGATCTGCTTATATTTTCTTTTCTCACATGATAATGCTTTATTTTTATATTGGGAATAAGATCTGCAACTCTCATAAAAATGTCTTATGGAAAATTAAGTCATACATATGAATTATCATAGAAAGAAGTAAAAGTATTACCATGAAGAGCTAAGTGCACTTACATAATATTTAAAAATAACTGCAAGAGAATGAAATAAGTGATTTTCACCATGACAAGTTGGTCCTTTCAAAATTATGTGGTTGATCTTTCAGAATGTAATAATTTGTTCTAACTGAAAGTTATTAGGAATATGTCCAATTATAACTCTTATATGTCAAGCTGGCAATATAAAGATTTAAAAGTGAAAACTCTAAAATTTCATATGCTTTTCCAGCTTTATGTTAATGCAGTAGCACTTAAGATTTTTGCCAAGCCTTTTAGCAGATTCCTCTAGAGAGGGCCTGACAACATCAAGGACCTGGGAAAATGAGACAATTAAGCAGTGACGTCATCAATCACAGGATAGGATTCTGATGCTGTAAATTTTTAATCAGCACCTCCATAACATTTATTATGATAGAAATTGCTTTCAGAATGTGGCAGCATTTGGGCACTTAAGTTCAAATAGTGGAAAAGGTGCAACAGAAGACATAATGAAGATGGATAGGAGGAGGGATGGTACAATGGTTAGTGCAGGCACTAGATTGAAATGTCCTCTGTATGAGTCCTAGATCCTATGGCTGACTCTGAGGCCACAGAGTTAACTTAACCTAAGAGACTTGATTTACTTGTTTTTAAATGGGATTATTCTAATTCCTAAGTTCAAAATTTCTTAAGGTATAAATTAAATAATATATCTGAAGTTTGTAGTTAACATGGCATTATTACCCTTTCTACCAAAGAGGGTCATCACCATTCTTAATGAGATAATAAACTAATATTTGAAAGAAATAAAATAAACTAGTATTTATTTCTTTCATAAAGAATACATTTGGAGAGAGATCCAAGATGGCCGACTAACAACAGCTCAGGAATGTAGCTCCCAGTGAAAGCGCAGAGAACGAGTGGACACCGCACTTTCTGACGAGTTTTTGTTGCCCACAGACCGGGAGATTCCCGGCGGAGAAGCCACGCGGGTCGCCAGAGCGACTCTTTTGGCTGGCGCGGCTGTTTTGCCGGCGCCCCAGCGCGGCGCTTCCCGGTGCGGAGTATACGGGACGGACGGGCTCGGCTGGTCCCATCCCCACAAGGAAAACATCAATTGGAAGCGCTGAAGACGGAGAGTTTCACAGCGGGTGCAGCGAACTCGGGAAGAGGGGAACCGGCGTCCGCCAAAGGAAAACTAAGAAATAGAAAAACTTCATCACCGGGCGGAGAGAGATCCAAAATGGCCACGTAGCAGCAGCTCAGGATTGTGGCTCGCGGTGAGGGCGCAGAGAGCGAGTGGACGCCGCAGTTGCAGACGAATATTTGATGCCCACGGACTGGAAGATTCCCGGCGAGGGAGCCACGCAGGTCACCAGCGCGACTCTTTTGGCCCG
>PVKP010030195.1:0-28188 GCA_004027715.1 Plecturocebus donacophilus
ATCATTAAAAAATCTGGAGACAACAGATGCTGGAGAGGATATGGAGAAATAGGAACACTTTTACACTGTTGGTGGGAGTGTAAACTAGTTCAACCATTGTGGAAGACAGTGTGGCGATTCCTCAAGGACCTGGAAATAGACATTCCATTCGACCCAGCAATCCCATTACTGGGTATATATCCAAAGGATTATAAATCATTCTACTACTATAAGGACACATGCACACGAATGTTCATTGAAGCACTGTTTACAATAGCAAAGACCTGAAACCAACCCAAATGTCCATCGATGATAGACTGGACAGGGAAAATGTGGCACATATACACCATGGAATACTATGCAGCCATTAGAAACAATGAGTTCGTGTCCTTTGTAGGGACATGGATGAACCTGGAAACCATCATTCTCAGCAAACTGACACAAGAACAGAAAATGAAACACTGCATGTTCTCACTCATAGGTGGGTGTTGAACAGTGTGAACACATGGACACAGGGAGGGGAGCATCACACACTGGGGTCTGTCGGGGGGAAATAGGGAGGGACAGCAGGGAGTGGGGAGTTGGGGAGAGATAGCATGGGGAGAAATGCCAGATATAGGTGATGGGGAGAAAGGCAGCAAATCACACTGCCATGTGTACCTATGCAACAATCTTGCATGTTCTTCACATGTACCTCAAAACCCAAAATGCAATAAAAAAAAAAAAAAAGAAAGAAATATGGGGCAGGAGAATTGAAAAAAATGTTACCTATGAAGGTCAAATAAAGGAACACAATTGTCTGATTTTCACATGCAAAATAGACAAATAGTGAATATTATGATCAGTTTGGTAAAATTTACATATGATAAAATGTCATACCTCCCAAGAACCAACTGTTCTTTCAAATGTCCAAACATTTACAAAAAAAAAAAAAATCAAGAAAATCTCAATTTCTAAAACAGAATTATACAGGCCACATTTTTCTGATTGTAAGGTGTCAAATCTAAAAATAACTAAAATCAAGCCACGTGAAAATTAAAAAACTCTTCTAAGTAATTCAAGAATGGAACAAAAATAATTAATGTCAGATTTAGTTCAGGTGACTCCTCAACAAAAGCCTGTAGCAAAGACATCTCAAACTAAAAAGATTTTCAGCTCCCAGGGAATAGGAGAGAATAAAAGAGTGCCATATCTCAGTGATATGTTATACTGTGCAAATGTTGAATTATTTCTAGATGTAAATAAATTGTCCACACTCATAATAGAAGTTGTCGCACAAAGAAATAATTCAGAACCCTAGATGATGTCACTTGTGGGAAATACGTTTCCAACACAAGATGTCTCTATGCAAACTCCAACAATGAAATGGAAATGTGAAAATTTATAGCCCAACTATAGTCTGAGAGAACACTCTGTCTAATATGGCCAGTGTCAAGAATCCTTATAAGCTGGGAAGCCCTGGGGGAAGAGTTGGATCAGAAGTATTCCAAGGCCAAGCTGATATGTAACATGTGTGAGAAAGTGCTTTTAGAAGCCAGCAGCTTGAGAATGCATGTAAATGTACATAAAGGAGTCAAACTCTAGATCTGCCACATCTGTGGAAAGAAAGGTATGTATCCATTGTAACCAGCTGAAAACTTCTGTAAGAACTCATATGGATGAGGAGTCTTACAAATGTGAATTATGTGATAGAGGCTTAGCTCAAACATGCCAGGTAATCACCCATAGTCACATGTATCATGGTAAGGAAAAAAACCTGTAAACATGATGTACGGGATTTACAATTTGCAACTTCTAGCAATCTCATTACTCATGTGAGAAATCTCAATACTCACGTGAGCACACTGATGTGCTCCATATCCCCACCCAAATCTCACATCAAATTGTAATCCCCATGTGTTGAAGGAGGGGCTTGATGGGAGGTGATTGGATCACTGGGGCAGATATCCCCCTTGCTGTTTTCATGATACTGAGTTCTTACGAGATCTGATGTGAGTTTTTTTTTTAATATATATATATATATATATATATATATATATATATATGTATATATATATATGTATATTTTATTGCATTTTAGGTTTTGGGGTACATGTGAAGAACATGCAAGATTGTTGCATAGGTACATACATGGCAGTGGAGGGACAGTGGGGGTGGGGAGTTGGGGAGGGATAACATGGGGAGAAATGCCTGATGTGAGTTTTAAAAGTGTGTAGCACTACCCCATTTGCACTCTCTCTCTCTCCTGCTGCCAAGTAAAGAAGGTGCTTGCATTCCCTTTGCCTTCCAGCATGATTTTAAGTTTCCTGAGGCCTCCCAGTCATGCTTCCTATTAAGCCTGTGGAACAGTGAGTCAATTAAACCCCTTTTCTTCATAAATTACCCAGTCTCATGTATAGCAGTGTGAAAACAGACTAATATAGACACCTACTGAAGAGAAGCCATATATCTAAGAAAGAGGAGTGGACAGAGATTTGCCTAACCCAGCAGCACATTGACATGTCAGATTTGCATGCATATTGAAGGAAGCCTTACATGTATCACACCCAGAAGATGGTATTTACTGCCTCGAATTCTCTTATCACACATATTTGAAACACACAGGTGAAAAACTATATAAAGCATTTGTGGGAAAACTTGTATTTCTTCAGGAGAAGTCAAACACTTTGAATCCCATCAATAAGACAGACCATTTATGATGCAAAAATTCTTACAAAGACATTAAAAAATGTAAAGCACAAAACAGAAGTTCATTATGGAACAGACAAAACTAAATTTCAGCATAGACGATCATATCATGCTTAGAATGAATAAAATTCCACACAGAAAAGTCCTGAATCAGACACTATGGATTTGAAAGTTTCTGAAATTGCTTTAACATGGATTCTTCCCCTTGGGACGAAGGATCTGTTATCAATAATCAGGCTCTTACAACAGATCCTTCTTGTAGCTAGTTGGGAACTAGAGATGATTTTTTTCTTTTTTTTGCAACAACTTATACTGACTTTGTGAGGAGTATGAAATGACTAAAATATCTGTTAGTAGACATAAATATATCTTGTAAAAATTTCATTCACTGAAGTAAAAGCACCTCATACCACATCCTATTTCCCCCAATTTATTATTAAATTGACAAAAATCATCTTATATACATGATGCTCGGAAATATGCATACATCGCGGAATGGCTAAATTGAGCTAATTAACATAAGCATTACCTCACGCAGTTATCATTTTTATGGGGAGAACACTTTATAACTACTCTCCCAGTATTTTTCAATAATACAATATATTGCTTTGTTTTGTTTTGAAATGGGGAGGGTCTCACTATGCTGACCAGGCTGGTCTCGAACTCCTGGCCTCAAGTGATCGTCCCATCTCTGCCTCCCAAAGTGCTGGGATTACAGCCAGGAGCCATTGCACTTGGCCAAGAATATAATATAATGTTAACTACAGTCATCAGGTTGTGTAATACATCTCTTGAACTTATTTCTCCTAACTGAAATTTTGCATCCTTTGACCAACATCTCCCCAGTCTTCCCACTACCCAGCCTCTGGTAACCAACATTCTTCTCTTTGCTTCTATGAATTTGACTTTTTAGGTTCTACATATAAGGGAGATTATACGATATTTGTCTTTTTGCGCCTGCTTATTTCACCTAACATAATGTCCTCCAGGTTCATCCATGTCACATTCCAAATGTGGTACATATACCACATTTTCTTTATTCACTTATCCGTTGATGGAGACTTAGGTTGATTCCATATCTTGGCTAGTGTCACTAGTGCTGTAATTAACGTGGGAGTGCAGACATCTCTCTGGCATACTGATTTCAAGTTTTCAGATATAAACAATAATAGTACCGCTGGATCACAAGGTAGTACTATATTTAATTCTTTAAGGAATCTTCATGCTGTTTTCCATAATTGCTGTATTAATTTACACTTCCAGAAATGGTATACAGGGGTTCCCTTTTCTCTACATCTTTGCCAACATTTATCTTTCATCTTTTCAATAATATTCATTCTAACAGGTGAAGTGATATCTCATTGGGGTTTTAATTTGCAGTAGCTCACACCTGCAATCCCAGCACTCTGAAAGGCCAAGGCGAGTGGATCACTTGAGACCAGGAGCTTGAGACCAGCTTGGGCAACATGACAAAAACCCTGTCTCTACTAAAAACTACAAAAATTATCTGGCTGTGGTGGTGCGAGCCTGTAACCCCAGCTGTTCGGAAGGCTGAGGCAGGAGAATTGCTTGAACCCAGAAGGCAGAGGTTGCAGTGAGCTGAGATCACGCTATGCACTCCAGCCTGGGCAACAGACTGAGACTCTGTTAAAAAAAAAAAAAAAAAAGGCCTATTCAGGTCCTTTGACCACTTTTAATTGGGTTGTTTTCCTGCCAGTGAGTTGCTTGAATTCCCTATGTATTTTGTGATCAGATGTATGGTTTGAAAATATTTTCTCCCATTTCATAGGTTGTCTCTTCATTCTGATTGTCTCCTGGGCTATGCAGAAGGTTTTTAGCTGATATAATGACTTTGGTGTATTTTCACTTTTGTTACCTGTGTTTTGGGGAATATATTAAAAAAATCATTGCCCAGACCAATGTCATAGAGTTTTTTTCCCTATATTTTCTTCTGGTAGTTTTACATTTTCAGATTTTATGTTTAAATGTTTAATATGTCCTTGGCACCTTTGTCAAAAAGCAATTGACTATAAATATGAAGATTTATGTCTGGGTTCTCTGTTCAATTGGTCTATGTATTAGCCCATTCTCACGTTGCTATAAAGAAATACCTGAGAGAGGACACCCTATTCAACAAATGGTGGTGGGATAATTGGCAAGTCACATGTAGAAGAATGAAACTGGATCATCCTCTCTCACCTTCTAAAAAAAATCAACTCAAGATGGATCAAACACTTAAATGTAAGACCTGAAACTATAAAAATTCTAGAAGATAGCATTGGAAAAATCCTTCGACACATTGGCCTAGGCAAAGATTTCATGACCAAGGACCCAAAAGCAAATGCAACACAATAAAGATAAATAGATGGGACTTAATTAAACTAAATGCTTCTGCACAGCAAAAGAAATAATCAGCAGAGTACAGACAATCCACATAGTGCAAGAAAATCTTCACAAACTATGCATCCAACAAAGAACTAATATCCAGAACCTACAAGGAACTGAAACAAACCAGCAAGAAAAAAAAAATCCCCTCAAAAAGTGGAATAGGGGCATGAATAGACAATTCTCAAAGGAAGGTATACAAATGGCCAACAGACATCTGAAAAAATACTCAACAACACTATCAGGGAAATGCAAATCAAAACTACAATGCAATACCACTACTTCTGCAAGAATGGCTGTAGTTTTTAAAAATCAAAGAATAACAGATGTAGGTGTGGATGTAGTGAAAAGGGAACACTTTTACCCTGCTGGTGGGAGTATAAACTAGTATAACAATGATGGACAACAGTATGTAAATTCCTTAAAGAACTAAAAGTAGATGTTGCATTTGACTCAGCAATCCCACTAGTGGGTATCTACCCATAGGAAAAGAAGTCATTATATGAAAAAGATACTTGCACACACATGTTTATAAGAGCACAATTTGCAATTGCAAAAATATGGAACCAGCCCAAACGCCCATTAATCAATACTACTCAGCCAAAAAAAAAAAAAAAAAAGGGAATGAAATAATGGTATTCACAGCAACTTGGATGGAATTGGAGACCATCATTCTAAATAAAGTAACTCAGGAATGGAAAACCAAACACCATATGTTCTCACTCATAAGCAGGAGCTAAGCTATGAGGATGCAAAGGCATAAGAATGAAACAATGAACTCAGGGGAAAGGCTGTGAGGCGTGTAAGGGATAAAAGACCACACATTGGATACAGTGTCATGATGGGTGCACCAAAATCTCAGAAATCAACACTAAAGAACTCATCTAGGTAACCAAATACTACCTGTTCCCCAAAAACTTATTGAAATAGAAATTTAAAACACAGAGAGAGAGAGAGAGCGAGAGAGAGAGAGAGACAAAGACAGAGAGAGAGAGAAGAGGGGGAGAGAGAGAGAAGGGGGGGAGAGAGAGAGAGAGAGATTTAAAAAAGAGAAATACCTGAGACTTGGTAATTTATAAAGAAAAGAGGTTTAATTGGCTCATAGTTCAGCAGGCTGTACAGGCTTGGCAGCATCTGTTTCTGGGGAGGCCTCTGGGAGCTTTTACTCATGGTGGAAGGCAAAGGGGAAGCCAGCACTTCACATGGCTCCAACAGGAGTTAGAGAGAGAACTCATGGTAACTCACTCACTCACTGTAACAACAACAGTACCAAAGGGGAAATCTGCCCCATGAACAAACTATCTCCCACCACCAACCCCAACCCACAACATTGGGGGTTACAACTGAGCATGAGATTTGGGTGTGATGTTAGCGTTGAAATTTTTATAAATGCCCTTTACTACGTTGAGGAAGTTCCCTTCTATGCATAAGTGTTTTTTGTTTTAATCACAAAAGGGTATTAGATTTTCTCAAATGTCATTTCTGGGCCAGGCGCTGTGGCTCACGCCTGTAATCCCAGCTCTTAGGGAGGCAGAGGCGGGAGGACAGCTTGAGTCCAGGAGTTCGAGACCTGCCTGGGCAATATAGCAAGACCCTGTTCTCCACAAAAAGGAAAAAAACAAAAAGACAAAAAAAAATGTCATTTCTGCATCAATTGAGATGATTTTTTCCTTTTGTTCTGTTAATATGATGTATTACATTGCTGATTTTTCTTATGTCGGACCACCCTTATATTCTGGGATAAATCCCACTTGGTCATGGTGTACAATCCTTTAAATATACTGTTGGACTCAATTTATCCATCTATGTTTGTAAGCATACTGGTCTTTGGTTTCCTTGTGATGTCTTTGTCTGGCTTGGTATCAAGGTAATGCTAGCCTTGTAGAATAAGACAGAAGTGTTCCCTTCACTTCTTTTTTTCGAAGAATTTGGGAAGAATTGTTAATTCTTCTTTAAGTGTTTGGTAGAACTGACCACTAAAGTCATATAGTCCTGGATATTTCCTTTTTGAAAGATTTTTTAATTACTGATTCAATCTGTTTATTATAGGTCTAAGAAATTACATTTCTTCTTGAGTCACTTAGATAACCTGTGTGTTTCTAGGAATGTGTCCATTTCATGTAGGTTATCTAATTTCTTGGTACGCAACTGTCCATAGTATTCTCTCCTAATCCATTTTATTTCTGTACTATTAGTAACAATGTCTCCAATTTCATTTCTGATTTTAGATATTTATATCTCTATTCTTTGTCAGTCTAGCTTAAGGCTTGTCCATTTTCTTTTCCTTTCCAAAGAACCAAATTTTGGTTTTATTGTCTCTCTCTTGCTTTCTCATACTCTTATTTTAGTTATCTCTGCTCTAACCTTTATTATTTCCTTCCTTTTGCCAGTTTTTAGTTTAATTCGCTATTTTTTCTAGTTCCTCAAGGTGTAAAATAAGGCTATTAAGATTTTCATTGTGTGTGTTTTTTTTGTTATTGTTTCTTGAGACAGAATCTTACTCTGTCTCCCGGGCTGTAGTGCAGTGGTGCCATCTTGGCTCTCACTGCAACCTCCACCTCCTGGGTTTAGGCGATTCTCATGCCTCCGCCTCTTGAACAGCTGAAATTATAGGCACATACCACCACATCTGGCTAATTCTTGTATTTTTAGTAGAGACAGCGTTTCATCATATTGGACAGGCTGGACTTGAACTCATGGCCTCAGGTGATCCGCCCACCTTGGCCTCCCAAAGTGCTGGGATTACAGGCATGAACCACTACACCAGGCCAAGTATTGGCATTTACAGCTATAAATTTCCCTCTGAGTGTGCCTTCACTGCATCCCATAACTTTTGATATGTTGTAATTTACTTTTCATTCATCTCTAAGTATTTTCAGATTTTCTTTTGATTTCTTTTTTGATGCATTGGTTGTTTGAGTTTGTTGTTTAATTTCCATATATTTGTGAATTTACCAGTGTTCCTTCTTTTATTGATTTCAAATTTTATTCTATTAAAGTCAGAAAAGATACTTTTTATGATTTAACTCTTTTAAAATCTATTGAGGCTTGTATAGGCTAATATTTGGTCTATCCTGAAGAATGTTCCATGTGCATTGGAGAAGAATGTGCATTCTGCTGTTGTTGAATTGAGTGTTCTATATATTTCTGTTAGGCTTAGATGGTTTAGTGTTTCAGGCCTCTATTTCTTTATTGGTCTTTTGTCTAGATGTTTCATCCAAGATTTAAAGTGTTGTATTGAAGCTTCCAACTATTATTGCATAATTCCCTATTTCTCCCATCAAGTCTGTCAGTTTGGATGTTTTGTAATAATGATAGTTTTAAAATTGTTATTACAGCATAATGATAATAATAGCTAACAGCTTTTGAGCAGTTAGAAAATGTTAAGCACTACTCTTTGTGCATTGACTATAATAACTCATTTAATTTTCACAACAACTCAATGAGGCAGAGCACTATTATCATTTACATTTTAAAATTCAGGTGCCTGAATTTGAGAGAAATAAAGCAATTTGTAGAAGATGAGAAAGCAAATAGGTGGTAGGTAGAACAAGGATTTCATAGATAGAATCCTTAAGCATTAATAGTCCAGGCTATTTCCTAAAGCAAAAGTAAAACATCATCATAAGAATTCATATGTCATAAAAAGACGTAGTATATGTGTGTAATTATCCTTGCAGATATATGGTTATTTTTAAAAAATGAGCTTAACACAAATGGAGGAGTTAATATAGTGTTTCATGCATTTTCCCATTCAGAAGGTAAACATTATTTTTTTGTACCTAAATGCTAATCCTGAAAGCAATTCACGTTTACTATTGGAAACTAACATATCAGTGGTATAAAAAGACACATCTGGGGCCAGGAGTGGTGGCTCATACCTGTAATCCCAGCACTTTTGGAGGCCGAGGTGAGCAGATCACTTGAAGTCAGGAGTTCAAGACCAGCCTAGCCAAAATAGTGAAACTCTGTATCTACTAAAAATACAAAAATGAGCTGGGCATGATAGCACATGTCTGTAATCCCAGCTACTCAGGAGGCTGGGGCTGGAGAATTGCTTGAACCTGGGAGGCAGAGGTTGCAATGAGCTGAGATCACACCACTGTACCTCAGCCTGGACAATAGAGTGTGACTCTGTCTCAAAAAACAAAACTAAACTAAAAAAATAACAACAAAAAAAGACACATCTGTCCTTTTATTTATTAAATTGTTTCTCTTTAGTACAAATTTTTTCAAATGGAAATACTTTGCAATATAACAGCAGAAATCCTAATTGTATGTCTAGATCAAAAAACCTTTTTGTGTAATTTTTTTAAATGACTAGAGAAGAAAAAGTATGGATACAATTGGTAAAACTTGGTAAGTTACGGAAGGTACAATTTTCTTGATCATATGTGTAGGTCTCATAGTTATTTCTTATAGGTTTCTAATCCAAGGTGTTTCTGTGCAATATCACCTCTTCATTCACGATACTTCTGATTATTAAATATGACTGAGGTAAATAATAAATTCAGCTCAAAAATTTTAGTCAAGTAAGAAATACAAAGTAAAGATTATCAATAATCCCATCAATTGGATATTATTTTAACTAGTGATAGGCCACAAAACAAGTCTTAACCAATTTAATAAGACTGAAATTTTGTTAAGCTTATTTTCCAACCACAATGCTATAAAATAGAAATTGACAACAGGGATAATTTTGAAAATTCACAAATATATGGAAATTAGACAACATGGTCCTAAATAACCAATGGGTCAAATAAATTAAAAGGAAATTTTTAAAATGTCTTGAGACAAATGAAAATGGAAATTCAATATACCAAAACTAATGGGATGCAATAAAAGCAGTACTAAGAAAGAAATTTATAGCCAAAAAAAAAACTACATTCAAAAAGATCTCAAATAAACAACCTAACATTACACCTGAAGGAACCAGAAAAAGAACAAACTAAGCCCAAAGTTAGTAGAACAAAGGAAATAATAAAGATCAGGACAGAAATAAATAAAACGGAAACTGGGAAAACAACAAAAAAGATAAATGAAACAGTTTTTCAAAGATAAAATTGACAAAGCTTTAGCTAGACTAAGAAAAAATGACAAAATTATAAATAAGAGTGGAGATATTACAACTAATATCACAAAAAGCAAAAAATGATTAAAACCTCCTGTGAACAATTACATACCAATGAATTAGATAACCTAGAGGAAATACATTCCTAGACATACACAAATTACCAAGACTGAATCATGAAGAAATAAAAAAATCTGAACAAACCAATAAAGAATAGGAAGACTGAATCAGTAATAAAAAGTCTCCCGCCAAAAAAGGACCTGGACTTCATGACTTCACTACTATATTCTACCAAACATATGAATGATAAACATCAGTTCTTCTCAAGCTCTTCCAAAAAATTAAACATGTGGTAACACTTTCAAACTCATTTTACAAGACCAGTATTACCCTGATAACCAAAGCCAGACAAGGACACTTTAAGAAAAGAAAATTATAGGCCAATATCCCTGATAAAAATAGGCATAAAAATATTTAACAAACACTAGTAAGCCTAATTCAACAGCACATTAAAAGGATCATTCACCATGATCAAGTGGGATGTATCTCTGAGATGCAAGGATGGTTCAACATATGCAAATCTAAAAATGTGATGCACACATTAACAGAATGAAGAACAAAAATCATATTATGTCAATAGATGCAGAAAAATATTTGACAAAATTATATATCCTTTCATAATAAAAACTCAACAAATTACATATAGGAGGATATACCTTAATACAATGAAGGCCAAGTATGACAAGCCCACAGGTAACATCATACTTGATGGTGATAAGCTAAACCCTTTCCCACTAACATCAGGAACAAGACAAGGATCTCTCCACTTCTATTCAACATAGTACTGGAAGTCCTACTCAGAGCAACTGGGCATAAGAAGTAATAGTCACCCAAACTCAAAAAGGAAGTAAAATTGTCTCTGTCCATAGACGTCATGATCTTATGTATAGAAAACCTAAAGAATCCACCAAAAATCTGGTCAAACTAATAAATGAATTTGGTAAACTTAAAGGATACAAAATCAACATACAAAAATCAGTTGCATTTCAATCATACATCTGATAAGGAGTTAATATCCAAAATATATAAGGAACTCAAACAACTTGACAACATAAAAAATGACCTGATTAAAAAATGAGCAAACAACCTGTAAGGATATTTCCCAAAGATAACATACAAATGGCCGACAGTTATATGAAAAAAATGTTCAACCTCACTAATGAGCAGGGAAATGCAAATCAAAACCACAATATCACATCACACCTCTTCTGATGGTTATAATTAACAAAAGATAACTAGTGTTGGCGAGGGAAAAAGGAGAACTCTTGTACACTATTATTGGGAATTAGTATAGCCATCATGGAAAACAATATGGAACTTCCTCAAAAAATAAAACTACCATGTAATCTAGCAATCCCAGTTCTGGGTATGTATCCAAATGAACTGAAATCATAATCTCAAAGAGATATCTATATTTCCATGTGCATTACAGCATTATTCCCAATATTTAAGATATGGGAACAACCCAAATGCCCATCAATGGAAGAATGGATAAACAAATTACAGCATGTACATGCAAAAGAATATTATTCCACTTTAAAACAAAGGAAGGCCAGGCACAGTGGTTCATGCCTGTAATCCCAGCACTTTGGAGGCTGAGGTAGACAGATCACTTAAGGTCAGGAGTTTGAGACCAGCCTGGCCAACATGGTGAAACACTGTCTCTGCTAAAAATACAAAAACTAGTAAGACATGGTGGTGGGTGCCTGTAATTCCAGCTACTCGGGAGGCGGAGGCAGGAGAATCGCTTGAAGCTGGGAGGCAGAGGTTGCAGTGAGCCAAGATCATGCCATTGCACTCAAGCTTGAGTGACAAGAGTGAAATTCCATCTCAAAAAAAAAAAAAAATCCTGCCCTTTGCAACAATATAGATGGACCTGGAGGGTATTACGTTAAGAGAAATAAGCCAGACACAGAAAGACAAATATTATATGATTTCATTTATATGTGGAATCTAAAAGAGTCAAGCTCATAAAAGCAGAGAGTAAAACAGAAGTTGCCAGGAGCTAGGGGAACAGGGAAATGGGGACATGCTGGTTAAAGGGTACAAAGTTTCAGTTATGCAAACTAAGTTTTGTACATCTATAGAGCATAGTGCCAACAATACTGTATTGTATACTTAACATTTGCTAACAGGGCAGATTTTTTTTTTTTTTGAGATGGAGTCTCACTCTGTCACACAGGCTGGAGCAAGAACAGTGGCACAGTCTCAGCTCATTACAACCTCTACCTCTGAGGTTCAAGAGATTCTTGTAATTCAGCCTCCCAAGTAGCTGGGATTATAGGTGCCCACCACTATGCCCAGCTAATTTTTGTATTTTTAGTAGATGTGGAGTTTCACCATGTTGGCCAGGCTGGTCTCGAACATCTGACTTCAAGTGATCCATAGGGAAGATCTTACGTGGTGTTCTTACCACAAAACAAAACAGCCAGAAATGGTGGCTCACACCTGTAATCCTAGCACTTTGGGAGGGTGAGGGAGGAGAATAGCTTGAGGCCAGGAATTCAAGTCAAGACCAGCCTGGGCAACATAATGAGACCCTGTCTCTACAAAAATATTTTAAATTATCTAGGTGTGGTGATGTGTGCCTGTAGTCCCAGGGACTCGGAAGGGTGAGGCAGGAGAATTGCTTGAGCCCAGGGCGTTCCAGGTTGCAGAGAGCTATGGTTTGTGTCACTGCACTACGGCCTAGGCAGCAGAGAGAGACCCTGTCTCATAAAACATACATACATACGCACGCATGCACACACACACACACACACACACGCACACACAAAGAAACTTTTGGATATACTGATGACCCTGACAGTGATGCTTTCACAGGTGTATATTTATCTTCAAACTCATCGAGATTAAATATGTATAGCTTTTTAGATGTAAATCATACCTTAATAAAGCGGTTAAAAAAATAAAGATACTGGAAATCTTAGCTCTTTTAAATCCATCCACATGGATAAGCTGCTTTGTCAAAATATTTATATATATTTCAATTAAGTAGATATCAAATAGTGAATCTAATCATTATTTATATAAAAATATTAACACGTGGGAGTCTCATTAGATTTTAAACTGCCATATAATCTCTTAGAATAGTGCAATTTATTCTACAGAATTGAATATATTATGCGACTTAAGGATTGTCACAGTAATTATAGGCAACCAAATATAGAAGACTTTATTTTTTTTTTGTGGCAAGAAGCATATACATTTTTTTCATTGTACTTTAGCTTCTGGGGTACATGTGCAGATCATGCAGGATTGTTGCATAGGTACACCCATGGCAAGGTGGTTTCCTGCCTCCATCCCCCCATCACCTATATCTGGCATATCTCCCCATGTTATCCCTCCCCAACCTCCCCACACTCTGCTGTCCCTCCCCTATCCCCCCAACCCCCAACAGACCCCAGTGTGTGATGCTCCCCTCCCTGTGTCCACGTGTTCACATTGTTCAACAACCCTCAGTGAGTGAGAACATGTGGTGTTTGATTTTCTGTTCTTGTGTCAGTTTGCTGAGAATGATGGTTTCCAGATTCATCCATGTCCCTACAAAGGACACGAACTCATTGTTTTTTATGGCTGCATAGTATTCCATGGTGTATATGTGCCACATTTTCCCTGTCCAGTCTATCATCGATGGGCATTTGGGTTGGTTCCAAGTCTTTGCTATTGTAAACAGTGCCGCAATGAACACACTAAAATTCCGAGGATATATGAAGTTGTGGGGAATCCAGGTTGATCAGCTAACCATTACACACTATGTTAAATGTAAGGCAGATGAACCTTAAATCATATTCTAACTATAGATCTCTTGTATATACGAATTACGACCTTTTACATGACTAAGGTTATTTATTTTAAAAGAGCATACCACTATTCTTCTTCTGTGCAATCTTCCACAATGGAGGCTAGATGAAATTACATCTGAGATGAAATTATTTGGCCAGTTTGTTTTCTTTGCTACAAACCTTGAATGAACTTCAACCATTTTTAATATCAAATATCATGGTGTTATGCTAAAGTCATAAAAGATGTTACCATTGGGAGAAGCTGCGTGAAGGGTTCATGGAACACTATGTACTATGTTTGCTACATTCCATAAATCTACAATTATTTTAAAAGAAAACAGTGTTTTTAAATATCAAAAGTTTGTAAAGACATCAAGTTATCATAGACAACCCAAAAATTAACCCTGTTCTCAAAAGCATTGAGACTAGGCCTTCTAGTTTTCACAATGCTGCTGCTACAAACCTCATTTACATATATATTTTTAAAAAGTGCTCTGTAATACTGACTCTCAACAATCTAAATTAGACCTAAGTGAAACTTATGTTAATACAATAGAATCATAATCTAATTTCCACTTTGACTTCTGAACTCAATTATAGAGATTTCTTTAACATCATACCAAAAGTAACTCTTTTGTTACTCCCTTCTGAATCATAGGAGTTTTTAAAAACGATGGCATTAAAACCTGGGTGTGGTGGCTTCTGCCTAGAATCCCAGCTATGCAGAACGCTGAGGTGGTTGCTTGAGCCCAGGAGGCTGAAGCTGCAGTGAGCTGAGATTGTACCACTTCACTCCAGCCTGAGCAACAGCGTGAGACCTCATCTCTTAACCAAAAAAAAAAAAAAAAAAAAAAAAAAAAAAAAAAAAAAAAAAAAAAAAAAAAAAAAAAACAAAAAAAAAAACCTAAAACGAAAATAATGAAGTTCAAGTTTGCACGTATTTGTGCTGTTAGGAATATGAATCTTTGCCCATTCATAGAGAAACACAGAACACAAGAGACATCAACCCTCTGTCTGCTGAGATTTCCACTTTTCCCAGAATTACGAGTGCCCTGATAAAAATTCTTATAGACAATGTCTCACTTCCCAAGTTGGAAATTAATTCTTCCACATATCCTCTCCCAGGGAGCTCCAATGAATGAAACAATGTATACTGTAGGTGTAAAACTCTGTGTATAGACACACATATAGCAAATGCTATTAAAAAATAAAGCTTTCTAATGTTACAAAGCAATTATGGCATGCACACGCAACAGAATATTATTCCACTTTAATTCTGCCCTTTGCAACAATATAGATGAACCTGGAGGGTATTAGGCTAAGAGAAATAAGCTAGACACAAAAAGACAAATGCTATATGATTTCATGTATATGCAGAATCTAAGAGTCAGGCTCTTAGATTAGAGCAGAGTAGAATAGTAGGAATAGTAGAATAGGCTCTTAGATTAGAAGCACAGAGTAGAATAGTAGTTGCCAGGGGATAGGGGAACAAGCAAATGGGGAAGTGATGGTTAAAGTGTACAAAGTTTCAGTTGAACTTTGTACCCTTCAGCCATCAACAAGTTTAACCGTAAACTTGAACTCATCATTCTGTTTTTACTTTTTTCTTATAAGAGATGGGGTCTCACTCTGTTGTTCAGGCTGGAGTGCAGTTGGGCAATCACAGCTCAACGCAGCTTCAACTTCCTGGGCTCAATCGATCCTTCCACCTCAGCCTCCTGAGTAGCTGGGATTATAGGCAGAAGCCACCGCACCCCAGTTTTAATGCCATGGTTTTGAAAAACTCCTATGATTCAGAAAGGAGTAGTAAAATATTAATTAAAACGTGTCAGATTTTTAGGGTCTGAGTTATTTTATCAAAAACAGGTTTCAACTTTTAAACTATGGAAGAAGTCCATGGTTTTAAAACCACACTAAAATGATTATAATTGTTTACAAAAGGAGGATCAGGCAGATTTGGCAGCAGATGATTTTCACAACCTATGAAGTCAGGCACTTTGGCCTCCTGAGTAGTTGGGACTATAGATGCACGCTACCACATCCAGCTAATTTTTTAATTTTTTGTAGAGACAAGGTCTCACTATTTTGCCCAGGCTGGTTTTGAACTCCTGGGCTCAAGCCATCTGCCTGCCTTGGCCTCCCAAAGGGCTGGGATTACAGGTGTGAGCCACTGGGCCTAGCCTGTAGTGTTTTTTTATGCTCCTGAGCTCTATACAACTCTTACAAATGGGTATTTTGACAAAAGCACCTACTGATGTGATTTCTGAAATGATATGTGAGGGAGCCCCACATACCATCTCCAGCAATGGAATGGTACTTGCCTATCTCTGCCATAGCAACTTGAGATTTTTATACCCATGTTGAGTGGGTGACCTTTGTCCTTAGTTAGCTCTTTAAGGATGTTTGCCTGATGATTGGGCCCCCTAAGATTGCTAGAGTTATACAATTTCAGTTGATGGATGGACTGTTGTTTTATGTCCTTTATTATCTTTAAGCCAATGTGAGCTGCAGGTATTTATTCCCCAATCCAATGTATAGTCATACTTTACATAACTAGATCTTGTTCAGACCTTGCCCTAATCCACCTGACTCAGAATTTAACAGCTGTTGGGACCCGGGAATCATTGTTTTAAAAACTCCCTAGATAATTCAGATCTTCAGCCAGGTATTACAACCACTGGACTAGAGTAGCTTTTTGTTTTTAATGTCTGAGCACTAGGATTTTGACCTCCTGATAACACCATCTACTTTATTATTTTATTTATTTATTTATTTATGATATGGAGTCTCATTCTGTTGTCCAGTCTGGAGTGCAGTGGTGCAATCTTGGCTCACTGCAACCTCTACCTCCTAGGCTCAAGGGATCCTCCCATCTCAGCCTCCTGAGAAGCTAGGACCACAGGCACCATCAGAACTGACCAATTTTTCTTATTTCTGGTAGAGACAGGGTTTCACCATGTTGCCCAGGCTGATCTCGAACTCCTGGGCTCAAGAAATCCTTCTGCCTTGGCCTCCCAAAGTGCTGGGATTACAGGAGTGAGCCACCATACCCAGCCATACACCACCAACTTTGGTGAAATACCTGAGATCCTATGGATGTGAAGCAACTGTCATGAAAATTTGACTTCGCTAAAGTGGGGCTTTTTCTGAGATTTGAAGTGTATCTGCATTGAAAGGGAGTCATAGATTTGGTTGAGTCACATGCTCATCAAAATATATTTGGCTTAAAGTACTCTTACATCATTAACCCTTTAATTTTGATAGCTTTTGTGTTGTTTGTTTGTGCTTTTGACACAAAAAGAGATCAAATGAAAAACAAATTCACATACACAGGCTAACTTTTCCATTTTAACTTTAGAACTCTGGCTTTTTTCATAACCTGTTATTTGGACTAGTATAAACTCATCATCTTTGGTCAATGAATAGGTTTTCCACTTGGAACATTCTAGGTTTATCTCTCATAAGAATTAAGTGGCTGAGCTTGAACTCGGGAGGCCAAAGTTGCAGTGAGCCAAGATCGCACCATTACACTCCAGCCTGGATGAGACCCATAAAAAAAAAAAAAAAAAAAAAAAGGAATTAACTGGTTAACTGGCTGAGTTTTTGTTTGTTTGTTTTGCTGATACGGGGCTGGGATTCAAACATTCTGGTAAGTAGATTTAAGCCACATCTTTCTACCTAATGCTAGCCCTTGTTTTATATACTGCTGAGGAGCAATTTAAGACAAAATAAAAACTTATCTCATGTCTGCAAATGAGGTTTTCTATACACATATGCAGTGTGCACACTGCTTGGGAAATAATGGGTGCTTCATAACTTGATAGAGGCTGGGCGCAATGGCTCACACCTGTAATCCCAGCAGTTTGGGAGGATGAGGCAGGTGGATCACCTGAGCTCACAAGTTTGAGACCAGCCCAGGCAAGAAAGTGAAACCCTATCTCTACAAAAATTAGCCGGGCATGAGGGTGTTCGCCTGTGGTCTCAGCTACTTGGGAGGCTGAGGTGAAAGGATGGTTCGAGCCCAGAAGACAGAGGTTGCAGTGAACCAAGATTGTGCCACTGCATTCCAGCCTGGGTGACAGAACCAGACTTTGTCTCAGAAGAAAAAAAGGCAAGGCAAGTTAAAGAAAGTCACAAGGCAAGGAAAGCACAAGGTAAGGAATGGCAAGGCATGGCAAGGCAATAGGCAAGGCATGGCAAGACACAAGGCAAAGCAAGGCAAAGCAAGGCAAGGCACAAGGCAAGGCATTGAAAGTAAAGGCAAAAGGGAAGGCAAGGCACAAAGCAAGGCAAGATAAGGCCAAGCATAAGGCAAGAAAAGACAAGGCACATTGCAAGGCAACACAATGCAAGACAAAAGGCAAGGCAATGCAAAACACAAGGCAAGGCAAGGCAATGCCCAAGCAAAGCAAGGCAAGGCACAAGGCAAAGAAAGAAAAGGCAAGGCAGAAGGCAAGGCAAGCCAAGGCAAGACATAAGGCAAGGTAAAGCAAGGCAAGGCAAGGCAAAAGCAAGGGAAGGCAAGAAACAACGCAAGGCATGAGGCAAGACAATGCAAGGTACAAGGCAAGGCATGAGGCAAGGCAAGGTACAAGCCAAGGAAAGGCAAGTAGCAAGTCAAGGCAAATCAACACAAAAGTCAAGGCAAGGGAAGGCAAGGCAGAAAGCAAGGCAATGCAAGGCACAATGCAAACCAAAGCAATGAAAGGCCAGGCACAAGCCAAGGCAAGTCACAAAGAAAACAAGGCAAGGCAGAAGGTGAGGCAAGGCATAAAGTAAGGCAAGGCATAAAGCAAGGCAGTGCAAGTCACAAGGCACGGCAAAGCAAGATTCAAGGCAAGGCAAGGCAAGGTGCAAGGCAAGGCAAGGTAGGAGGCATGGCAAGGCAAAGCACAGGGCATGGCAAGGCAAAGCAAGGTATAAGGCAATGCACCAAGCAAGGCAAAGCAAGTCACAATACAAGGCAAGGCAAGGCAGAAGGCTAGGCAAGGCACAAATCAAGACAAGGCAAGGCGCAAAGCAGGGTAAGGCGCAAAGCAAGGCAAGGCAAGGCGCAAGGCAAGGCACAGCATGGCAAAAGGCAAGGTAAGGCATAAGGCAAAGCAAGGCACAAGCAAGGCAAGGCAAGGCACAAGGCAACACAAGGCACATGGCAAGGTAAGGCAATGCAATGCAAAGCATAAGGCAAGGCATAGCAAATCAAGGGAAGGCAAGGCAAGGTGTAGTAAAAATATGGTACTATAATCTTAGGGGACCACCATTACATATACATTCCATCAGTGATCAAAATGTCATTATACAACACATGACTAATTAAAATAATGCCACAATTAAATACGCTGTGGTATCTTGGATTGGATCCTAGAACAGAAAAAGAACTTCAGTGAAAAAACTGATGTAATCCAAATAAAGTCTCTAATCTCATAAATATACCAATAGTCATGGCTTAGTGATGAAAAATTATAATTGTATATAAAGATGTTAATATTAAGGGAAGTTCAGTGAAAGATATGTGGGAGCTCTCTGTACTATCTTTGTAACTTTTGTGTAAATCCTAATTATTCCAAAATAAAAAGTTAAAAAATAAAAACTCCAGTAAACCCCACTAGCCTTCGCTAGAGAAGTTCATTGATGTTTACCATTTACATGACTTTATTAGGCAGAATTGGACTCACTACTAGTTTATATCTGAAAGCATTATTTCATGACATTTATATTAATATATTTTAAGTAACTGTGCTCACAGGAGTTAAGAAGAGGTAAGGGTGGAAGGTAAATTGGCACGGTTATAAAACAGCAACATGAAGAATCCTTGAGGTGATGGAAATGTTCTATATCTTTTTTGTAGCAATGTGATACAATTATCATATTGGTATGGACAGGAGACAGGGAAACACTGGATAGAAGAGGGTGTTTCCCTAGCAAAAGTCCCACCCCCAAGCCTGGATATCTGAGGTCCTAAGTGACAACAGGCATTCCTGTTTTTGTGCCCAAAATGTTGCCTTTTTGCCTTTTGCCTGCCATGCCTTCTATGCTGTACCCATGCAAACCCCAAACCTCAGGCTCCAGAAGCAGACCAAGAGATGAGACAAGCAGATGAATGGTGGAATGACATGGCAGAGAAAGAGGAAGAGGAGGAACATTTGAACACTGAGAGGAGTTTGGCTAGGGGTGGTCAGAGAGGATTTCAGCCACTGGATGGTCCAACTGCAGGGGAAGATCATGTCACTCCATCCCCCCCCGTTTTAGCTCCCCATCCATTCCGCTGAGAGCCACCTCCACCACTCAATAAAAGCTCACATTCATCCTTCAATACTGTGTGTGACCCAATTCTTTTGGGATGCTGGGCAAGAGCTCGAGGTACAGAAAGCTGTTACACTGGCCCTCTGCATTTGCGAAAAGGCAGAGGGTCCAGCGAGCTGGTTAACACTTAAAGCCGTCTGAGATGGCAAGGCGAAGAGAGCATTGTAACACTGGGCTTGCAGGCACCTACCCCTAGACACAACCATGGGGCTGGAGCCCAAAAGACTCACCCCAGGCTCTGCACCTGCCCAACTGCATGATCCACACTCCTGCAAGAGGTTTGAGCAGCAGCAACAGCTACCAAACAGGCGAGCCACACCCCTGTTGGTTCTCCTGCAAGGGGGATCAGGGAACTCTCCTGTTTCATCAACCTACTATAATTTTACAAGATAGTTTCACTGGGCCAAACGAGGTAAAGGCTATACAGGATCTCTCTATCATTCCTTACAACTGCATGTGAACTATAATTGTCTCAAAAAATTTAGTTAAAAAATGTAAAGATAAGAAGTTTTAAAAGGGGAAAATAGTTGTTGGGCTCAAACGAAATATTGATAATGCAAGAGATATAAGATTTGTTATCTCTGAATCATTAATACTGATTTTATTAGCCAAATTGAACTTGTAAAGACAAGAAATTATCAAATACTTTTCAGAATAATCAGGAAGACTTTCACTTTATAGTTTCTACTAGGTCATAGAACCAAAAGACTCATCATCCAAATGCTACACAAAAACATAGAAGGAAAATTGGTCCACCTCCCCTGTCCCTTCCTCTGTCTAGGGCTCCCCACTGAAATCCTCATGATCAGTTTTAGAAGGAACACTAGATTTCAAAGGCACTGAAATAAAGTAATGTGAATCATCTCTGAATCAGATTTGCAATCTTTGATGAACAGACTGATGCATGTCTGTTCCTGGGATTACTACTGTTTTATATGATAGACTGTGATTCAATCTTACAATGGCACCACTTCTCTCTCACTGCCAGGATCTCATGCTTTCCATTATCTTCCCTCACTCTTTCTCCACCAGCTCCTTTTTCCTCAAGTATGCTTAAAGCTTTCCTGTCCTTAAATCCCCCAGCCTTTTCACAAATAGCTTATTTCTTCCAAAGGAGAAAAATAATAGCTTCATATTGAAGAAACCCAGCAAACATCAATTTTAACAAGTGATCAAAGTTAACATCACTGGTAATCTGACCAAATGATCGTCCCTGGCTCCTGATAGGATGCCCTGAGTCAGAAACATCATCACTTGCAATATTCCTATCAAAAATGCACAACAGAATTGAATCATAATATTAGAAAAACCCAAAATTAATGGACTTTCCATAAACAATGGCCAAAACAGTGTTACGAAAGACAAAGAAATTCTTCTATAATAGAGAGAACTCTTCTATAATAGAGAGACATGACAATTAAATGTAATGTGTGAAATTCCTAGTTTGCTCCTACACCAGGAAGATTTCCTATGAAAACAAAATCTGAATATGGACAGACCATGAGTTAGATAATAGTATATCAAATAATTTTCATGATCTTGAAAATTGTACTGTCTTGGCTGGGCATGGTGGCTTGCACCTGTAGTCCCAGCACTCTTGGAGGCTGAGGTGGGCAGATCACTTGAGCCCAGGCAACATGGCAAAACTCCATCTCTGCAAAAAATGAGTCAAGCATGGTGGCATGCACCTATAGTCCCAGCTATTTGGGAGGCTGAGGTGGGAGAATCACTTGAGCCCAGGAGGTCGAGGCTGCAGTGAGCTGTGATCACACCACTATACTCTAGCCTCATGACAGAGGGAGACCCCGTCTCCAAAAAAGAAAAGAAGATAAAATTGTACTGTCTTATATAACACAATGTCTGATTCTTAGCAAATATATTCTTTAAGCATTTAAGGGTAAAGGTATATGATATCTTTAATGAACTTTCAAATTTTTAGAAAAACGTGTGTGTGTGTGTGTGTGTGTGTGTGTGTGTCTGTATCAAACAAATAAAGCGAAAATGATCTTGGAAGTTTGAAATTATATCTATATAAAAATTCTTCCCCCCAAAAAATCCTCCAGAATCTGTGTTCAAAGTTGTGTAATGAGCATACCATATTTATCTTCTACCCATCAAGATCTCATTAAAATGATAATAAAAAAATTAAAAAGGTACAAACCTACAACTTTGAATAGATCAGAATGGAGGCCAGTAAGGGACAAGAGATCATGTCAAATTTTGGTAGGCAGTAAGAGTGGACTGATGAAAGCAGGTAAGAGGACTCTGGAACCTAGAACATGCGTGAAAGATCTTACAGGTGAGGAGGGAGCCAACATTACTGCAAGGTCCTGAAGAGGTCTTAGGTTCAGAGTCTGTAGGTCCTCTGGAGAACGGAGAGAGAAGTGGGATGGAAAACCATCAAATCCATGCATTCTGTTTCAAACTCTAGCTCAAAAAACTGCTTGTGAAACCATATGTTTAATCACTTAGCAAAACAAAAACAACAAATCAGGCTATTTCTCTAAAGAAGTGGAACAAATTGAGAATATTGGCAGCTTTCTGCCAACACACTCTGCCAGATGGTAAGCCCTGTGCTCCAGTCAGCCTTTTAAAATAACCAGTAATCAAGATCACCAGACATTAAGTAAAGCCTGCAACTTAAAAGTAATTGATCAAGAGAAACACACAATTAACTCCAGAGAAAATAAAGGTAATTCAGGGATCAGAGGTAAACTTAAGATATCTAGGCCAGGTGTTGTGGCTCACGCTTTTAATCCCAGCACTTTGGGAAGCTGAAAACAAAGTCTGAATATGGACAGACCATGAGTTACAGATCAGTATATCAAATAATCTTCATGATCTTGAAAATTCAGCCCGGGCAACATAGTGAGATCCCCATCTCTACAAAAAATTTAAAAATTAGCTGGTGGGGAGCTCCCTGACACCACAGCCAGGTAAATCCACAAAGATGGGAAAAGAACAGTGCAAAAAAGATGAAACCATCAAAGACCAGAAGACCTCTTCTCCTTCAAGGGATCACAACGCGTCAACAACACAGGATCACAACTTGACTGAGGAGTGCACTGAATTGACAGAAACAGGCTTCAGAAGGTGGATAATAACAAACTTTTCTGAGCTAAAGGAACACATTCTAACTTAATGGAAAGAAACCAAAAACCTTGAAAAAAGGTTAGATGAAATGCTAACTAGAATAACCAGCTTAGAGAAGAACATAAACAACTTGATGTAGTTGAAAAACACAGCACAAGAATTACATGAAGCAAGCACAAGTTTTAATAGCCAAATCGATCAAGCAGAAGAAAGGATATCAGAGATTGAAGATCAACTCAATGAAATAAAAAGAGGAGGCAAGAAAAAAGAAAAAGAGTGAAAAGAAATGAACAAAGCCTCCAAGAAATATGGGATTATGTGAAAAGACCTAATCTATGCTTGATTGGTGCACCTGAATATGATGGGGAGAATGAATCCAAGCTGGAAAACACACTCCAGGATATTATCCAAGAGAACTTCCCAAGCCTAGCAAGGAAGTCCAAATTTCAAATTCAAGAAATGCAGAGAATTCCACAAAGATATTCCTCAAGAAGAGCGACCCCAAGGCACATAATCATCAGATTCACAAGGGTTGAAATGAAGGAAAAAATGCTAAGGGCAGCCAGAGAGAAAGGTCAGGTCACCCATAGAGGGAAGCCAGTCAGACTCACAGCAGATCTCTCGGGAGAAACCTACGAGCCAGAAGAGTGGGGGCCAATATTCAACATCCTTAAAGAAAAGAACTTTCAGCCCAGAATCTTATATCCAGCCAAACTAAGCTTCGTAAGTGAAGGAGAAATAAAATCCTTTATGGACAAGCAATTATTGAGAGATTTTTGTCACCACCAGACCTGCCCTACAAGAGCTCCTGAAAGAAACACTAAGCATGGACAGGAACAAGTACCAGTCACTGCAAAAACAAACCAGTGGGCAAAGACCAAAAATGCAATGAAGAAAATGAGTCAACTAATGGGAAAGAAAACCAGCCAGTAACAAAATGGCAGGATCAAATCTACACATAACAATATTAACATTGAATGTAAATGGCCTAAACACCACAATCAAAAGACACAGACTGGCAAACTGGATATAAAGTCAGAACCCATCGGTGTGCTGTATTCAGGAAACCCATCTCACATACAAAGACACACATAGACTCAAAATAAAGGGATGGGAGAAGATTTACCAAGCAAATGGAAAACAAAAAAAAAGCAGGGGTTGCAATCCTAGTCCCTGATAAAATGGACTTCAAACCAACAAAGATCAAAAGAGACAAAGAAGGACATTACATAAAGGTAAAAGGATTAATCCAACAGGAAGATTTAACTATCCTAAATATATATGCCCCCAACACAGGAGCACCCAGATAAAAAAGCAAGTTCTTAACGACCTAAAACAAGATTTAGACTCCCACACAATAATAGTGGGAGACTTCGACACTCCACTGTCAATATTAGATCAACGAGACAGAAAATTAACAAGGATATCCAGGACTTGAATGCAGAGCTGGACCAAGCGAATCTAATAGACATATACAGAACACTCCACCCCAAATCCACAGAATATACATTTTTCTCAGCACCACATTGCACTTACTCTAAAATTGACCACATTATTGGAAGCAAATCACTCCTCAGCAAATGTAAAAGAACAGAAATCATAACAAACAGTCTATCAGACCACAGCGCAATCAGACTAGAACTCAGGATCAAGAAACACACTCAAACCCGCACAACCACTTGGAAACTGAACAACTTGCTTCTGAGTGTTAACTGGATAAACAATGAAATGAAGGCAGAAATAAAGATGTTCTTCAAAACCACCCAGAATGAAGACACAACTTACCAGAATCTCTGGTACACCTTTAAAGCAGTGTCAAGAGGGAAATTTACAGCAATAAATGCCCACCAGAGAAGAGAGGAAGGATCTAAAATCGACACCCTATTGTCAAAATTGAAAGAGCTAGAGAAGCAAGATCAAAAAAACTCAAAAGCTAGCAGAAGACAAGTAATAACTAAGATCAGAGCAGAAGTGAAGGAGATAGAGACAAAAAATCCTTCAAAAAAATAAATAAATCCAGGAGCTGGTTTTTTGAAAAGATCAATAGACCACTAGCCAGATTAATAAAAAAGAAAAGAGAGAAGAATCCAATAGATGCAATAAAAAATGATAAAGGGGATATCACCACTGATCCCACAGAAATACAAACTACCATCAGAGATTACTACAAACAGCTCTACTCACATAAACCAGTAAACCAGGAAGAAATGGATAAATTCCTAGGCACTTGTACTCTACCAAGACTAAACCAGGAGGAAGTTGAAACCCTGAATAGACCAATAACAAGGTCTGAAGTAGAGGCTACAATCAATAGCCTACCACCCAAAAAAAAAGTCCAGGTCCAGATGGGTTCACAGCCGAATTCTACCAGACATATAAAGAGGAGCTGGTTTCATTCCTTCTGAAACTATATCAAACAGTACAAAAGGATGGAATCCTCCCTAACTCATTTTATGAGACCAACATCATCCTGATATCAAAACCAGGCAGAGACTCAACTAAAAAAGAAAACTTCAGGCCAATATCCATGATGAACATCGATGCAGAAATCTTCAATAAAATACTAGCAAACAGATTGCAACAGCACATCAAGAAGCCTATCCATCATGACCAAGTAGGCTTCATCCCGGGGATGCAAGGCTGGTTCAACATACACAAATCCATAAATGTAATCCATCACATAAACGGAACCAAAGACGAAAACCACATGATTATCTCAATAGATGTAGAGAAGGCCTTCAATAAAATTCAACAGCCCTTAATGCTAAAAACTCTCAATAAATTAGGTATCGACAGAATGTATCATAAAATGATAAAACCTATATATGACAAACCAACAGCCAATATCATACTGAATGGGCAAAAGCTGGAAGAATTCCCTTTGAAATCAGGCACTAGACAAGGATGCCGTCTCTCACCACTCCTATTCAACATAGTATTGGAAGTTCTAGCCAGAGCAATCAGGCAAGAAAAACAAATAAAGCATATTCAATTAGGAAAGGAAGAAGTCAAGTGTCTCTATTTGCAGATGACATGATTGTATATCTAGAATACCCCATCGTCTCAGCCCCAAATCTTCTCAAACTGATAAGCAACTTCAGCAAGGTCTCAGGATACAAAATCAATGTGCAGAAATCACAAGCATTCCTATATACCAATAACAGACAAACAAAGAGCCAAATCAAGAGCGAACTCCCATTCACAATTGCTACAAAGAGAATAAAATATCTAGGAATACAACTAACAAAGGATGTAAAGGACCTCTTCAAGGAGAACTACAAACCACTGCTCAATGAAATAAGAGAGGACACAAACAGATGAAGAAACATTCCATGCTCATGGTCAGGAAGAATCAATATCATGAAAATGGCCATACTGCCCAAAGTAATCTATAGACTCAATGCTATCCCCATCAAGCTACCAATGACCTTCACAGAACTAAAAAAAAAACCACTTTAAACTTCATATGGAATCACAAAAGACCCCACATAGCCAAGACAATCCTAAACAAAAAGAACAAAGCTGGAGGCATCACACTGCTGGACTTCAAACTATACTACGAGGCTACAGTAATCAAAACAGCATGCTACTGGTACCAAAACAGAGACATAGACCAATGGAATAGAACAGAGACCCCAGAAGAAACACCACACAACTCCAACCATCTGATCTTTGACAAACCCGGCAAAAACAAGCAATGGGGAAAGGACTCCATGTTTAATAAACAGTGTTGGGAAAACTGGCTAGCATTGTGCAGAAAGCAGGAACTGGACCCCTACCTGTCACCTTACACTAAAATTAACTCCAGATGGATCAAAGATTTAAACATAAAACCTATCTCCATAAAAACACTAGAAGAAAACGTGGGCAAAACCATCCAGGACATAGGCATAGGCAAGGACTTAACATGACTAAAACACCAAAAGCAAGGGCAATAAAAGCCAAGATAGACAAATGGGATCTAATTAAACTCCAGAGCTTCTGTACAGTAAAATAAATGATCATTAGAGCAAATCAGCAACCAACAGAATGGGGAAAAAAACTTTGCCATCTACCCATCTGACAAAGGGCTAATATCCAGAATCTACAAAGAACTAAAACAGATATATAAGAAAAAAATGAACAAACCCATTCAAAACTGGGTGAAGGATATGAACAGACACTTTCCAAAAGAAGACATATATGAGGCCAACAAACACATGAAAAAATGCTCATCATCACTGGTCATTAGAGAAATGCAAATCAAAACCACATTGAGATATCATCTCATGCCAGTTAGAATGGTGATCATTAAAAAATCTAGAGACAACAGGTGCTGGAGAGGATGTGGAGAAATAGGAACACTCTTACACAGTTGGTGGGAGTGGAAATTAGTTCAACCACTGTGGAAGACAGTGTGGCAATTCCTCAAGGACCTAGAAATAGAAATTCCATTTGACCCAGTAATCCTATTACTGGGTATATACCCAAAGAACTATAAATTGTTCTACTATAAAGACACAATGCACATGTATGTTCATTGCAGCCCTGTGTACAATAGCAAAGAGCTGGAACCAACCCAAATGCCCATCAATGATAGACTGGACAAAGAAAATGTGGTACATATACACCATGGAATACTATGCAGCCATAAAAAATGATGAGTTTGTGTCCTTTGTAGGGACATGGATGAATCTGGAAACCACCATTCTCAGAAAACTGACGCGAGAACAGAAAATCAAATACCACATGTTGTCACTCATAGGCGGGTGTTGAACAATGAGAACACATGGACACAGAGAGGGGAGCATCACACACTGGGGGCAGTTGAGGGGGATAGGGGAG